>JAIPRM010002193.1:0-11949 GCA_025469315.1 Stegophylla sp. TES_Ste_2020 | reverse complement strand
GCCCACTAGATTTTAATTATTGTTGACCGCATTCGTTTATTGTGACCGCAACTCGGACAGTACCTTTTACCTTCAATTATATTACGACCGCAATTCGTTTATCGCGACCGCAACTCGGACAGTACCAATAAATGTTACCCATGAAATAGTGTTAGGTAAATAAATCGAAACGTTTGTATATACCTAACTCGTATCCAATTAATGTGAATAATATTGATTCACAATAAACCAGTGATACTAATAGAAATTGTAGTTTTTGTGGATATTAAGTGAGGATATTAAGTAAGTAAGTATTAAGGTAAGGTTAGGTAAAAATTAGAGTAAAGTAAAGTAAAATAAAAAGTTAAGTAAGGTAAAGTAATGTAAAGTACAGTAAAGTAAATTCAAGTAAAGTACAGTAATGTTAGGTAAAGCGAATATAAGCATAGACAAGAAAATAGAACATACTTTACATTATAGTTATCTTTCGCTCCTTGGGTAAGATAATCCTGGTAGACGAGTTCAAAATGTATGTTAAGTATGACAAGAAGTCATTGCTTACAAGTTACATTTACTTCACATTACATTACTTTACTTTATTTTACTATTGCTTATCTAATTATTAAAGAATAAAAAATAAAGAAATATTTTGAGAATAAACATTGAAAAGAAATAACGAGAAAAAGTATTAGAAAAGTTTCCAGTATATATTTTTTACATTTTCCTGCGTCAACATTTTTTCATATTATTGTCTATCATTCTTTAAAATTTCATACAGTTTGGATCCAAAAATGATTTATGAGTCTTTTTTGTCAAATTTTGGTTTAGTTTTTCCAAAAATTCTTGAAATGTACATTTTCTGATTCAACAATAATTTTATGTTCAATAAACCCCAGGCTCTGTTATGAAACGGTCCATCCACAAAGTTTCCCGATTATCACGATTTCGATTCGATAACGAAACAAATTTTCTTTGATTGATTATGATATTATCTTGCGGATTTCTTCCTTTATTGAAAAATTAAATATCACAAACAATATTAATGTGAATAGTTTCATCATAAACCAGTGGTATTGAAGTTTTTGTGAATATTCAGCATCAAGCAAATGAAATAAGGGAATTATAATGAATTATTGTATTTGTTTTAGGTTAAGTTTATATACCTATAAAATATTCACAGGTTTTGAAATAATATTAATACATTATCTATAGCCGTACATGTCATTATAATATATTTACTACACACTCATTGATGCAAATCCGACTAAATTTGAGATTTAAAAGTTAACGAAATATAAAAAAAAAAAGCAAATGTAAGTAATTGTGATAAAGTGTATTAAATTACTTCTATGTTGTTGTTGGCAGAGAGAAGATCTAAATAAAATACGAGAAAAACAACAATCGAAAAACGAAAATCACCTAAAAGTGGTAAGGATTCCGATTAAATACTTGGAAACTTGGACCGGATCATATTGTTATAAAACAAATAACAAAAATAAATATAATAACTAAAATAACATGAACCACGAGTCGTGATTAAAATAAATTAATTTTAGACTCTGAGTGGAGTTAAGAAGTTAGTGTTATCATAATAATATTTTAGATTCAAAATGAAGTGAAAAAACTAGTGTTTTTGTAATAAAGTTCATTATACTATTTTTTTACATTCTGACTAAAGCGATGAAACTTATGATTTTACAATGATGTTTATTTTTTATTTTATTTTTCTCTTTCTGGAAACACTTTTTCGTATAGAAATACTTTTATAGTATCGATCAGTATCTCTATAGATCCCAAATTACGCTCATGTGGTACATTAAAAAGGCCATTTTTCCAATTTCACAATACTTTTTCCAAAAACATGGGAAATCTGTCGAATAATTGACAAAAAATGGCAAAAATAAAATAATTTAAAATAAATTATTTTGATCCGTAATATTGAAAATTGTTTTTTACACAGCTTTAAAAATAATGCAGCTAGAAACTTGAAACTTTCACCATCTACTAAAAATGTCCACGAAAATATTTCATTAAATGCGAAGTATACCCAGTGTTTTTTTTTTTTTTTTTTTTTTTTTAATTCAATACACCCACAAGAGTATCCCATGTGACTAGCGAAGAAAACCCCGAGGTGTGAAGTAGGTCCTTTTTTAAAATTCGAATTTGTTGGTACAAAATATTTATTATGCTTAAGCCAACGCTCTACAGACATTTTATAATAACCTGACTATTAAATATTACAAGATGTAATAAGATATTATTAAATATAATAAATAAAGAAATTCAAACATTTCGGGGGGTGTTTGAACACCCAAAACACCCCTTGCGTACGTCCCTGATTCTTCTCTTTTTCTATTGAATATTGAGTGCTGATTGCAACAATATAATTATGAAGATGACTTTAATCAGAAGGGCCGGCGTGAATGGTTGAAGTGGGGAAGTGTGATACCCCTCTCACTAGTTTTTTTTTTTATGCTAATTAGTCGGCAAAGTACGATTTGTAAATTAAGTTTGCAAATTTTGGTAGGAGGGGTACATAAATAGTAGAATGTGGTCAAATGATGTTGATCCCCTCAAGGAAAAATGTCTGCTTACATGCCTATTTGCAAATTTCTGTTGTTATTTCAACTTCTACAAAGTTGTTTTAATCACCTAACGTTATCGATGATTGTCGCCACAGGATGTTAAATATGATTTATATATTTATATTTGTTTAATGTCTATTATAGGCACAAAAATGAAAAAAAAAAACTGAAATATTTTCCCATATATATTTTATCATAACCATGAAATATTGAAGAATAATAAAACAATTAAATTTCTTTAAAATGTAATTAAAAATAGGTTTGTATAGCCCTTTAATATTTATTTAACCCAGTGTTTCCCAAACAGGGGGGCGTGTCCCCCTTGGGAGGCGTGAACACATTGCTGGGGAGGCGCAAACAGTATTTGTAAAGTAAAAATTTTAATTAATGTATAGAAAAAATTAAAGTAAAGTACAATATACAACATAGGTGATAAAAATTACTATCCATAGGGGAGGGGGGTGCGAGATTTTCGAAAATCTATAAAAGGGGGCGTAGAATACAAAAGGTAGGGAACCACTGATTTAAACCCTACAATTTATCATATAGGTAGCCAACAGGTCTAATTAAAAATGATATTATCATTTAATAATTGAACTACTTAAATATTATAAAAATATCATATCACATATCTTATCCTAAAATATTATGTCAAAAATCTTTTCCCAATTTGTAACTAATTCCCTGGATCAGAGAACGAATCTAGTTTAACGTGACAACGTAGGAAAACACGTACTGTCCACAATCGTGTTATGAGAAAATGTTCGGGAAAGAAACGAACGTCCGCGATTGTGTATCACCAAGCTAAAACAAACTTTAAATTTTTACTCGTTACTATCTATCCAGCCTTGGTAATACTAGTAGTAATTTATTTTGATTCCATTATTGTACCTCCTTACTCACTCATATCGGACGTAAGGCACCATAAGACTTTTGGTTTGCCAACAAATTCAATTGCATCCGTATATATGTATATGTATAAATATCATATTTTTTTTTTTTTTTTTATATATATATAATTGATTAAGTGTGAAAATAAATATAATGTTGTTGTTGACAGGGATTTAAAAATGTTATCGTACAACCCCAGAGCACATCTGAACTCAGTAGCGTATTGTCTTTCATTGACGATTTTAGACATTTGGCTGTCCTTTACTATGTCAAGGATGACACTTATGATTTAATCTTTAAAGGTTTGACAGTCTTGTTCGAAAATACACTATTTATAAAATTAGATACATCCCGACATCAGTTTGGTGTCGACGTTGAAGAAAAACCGATAATTACGTTCCACAAATATACATTAGATGAACCTAGGATTTTTTTCGAAAACAAAGACGAACTGATAACTCAAATAAAGTACCGCGATAATTTAGGAGTAAGTATAAATGAGTAAATCAAAACTATTAGTAATACATGTTTAAATTGTTAGCGTAATGTTCATAATGAATATTGCCTCACTGTAGGGTTGCCAGACGTCCCGTATTTTAACTGGAGGTCCCGTTTTCCCGATAAATCTCTTCGGGACACCAAAATGTGCCGTTTTTCAAAAAATTACCAATACATCCCTTTGGCTCTTAGGATATCAATGAATATTATAAAAGATATCCATTCTTCTAAGTTCTGAAAAATATGATAGACCTAGCATGATCAGGAAATTCAACAATCAATTAATTTTGTCAAATTAAAATATTATATATATATATATAATATTTTAGTATATATATATATATATATATATATATATATATATATATATACTCGTATTTTTATAAAATTAATGTGATATTTGTTTTATAATTTCATTCCTATTGGTTAATAGCTATTGCCTAAAGAACACAGAGTCATTTTTTTTTTTTTTTTAAATTATTTTATCAAGTTTAAAAATGCTATGTTTATACTTTATTTAGTGTACATACTTATTATTAACCTATTCTGTTGAAATAGTATTCAAAAATAATTATAAAACTTAAATATAGAAATTAACTAAAAACATTTTTATTTAAAAAAAGGTTCAATTGTTGATGGGGTGGGGGAGATAAAAAACATTTTTTGTTTGTCCCATATTTTTAATTCTGAAATCTGACAACCCTAAATTCCAAACATTGGTTGATTTCTTTTTCTCATTAGGTATTACGTAATATAATATTAAACAAATTCGATCATTTTTCTTGAATAGTGAAGTGGAAATGGATTGTTTTTTTTTACTTGATAGGTTGATTGGCTGTTTACTAAGCGTTTGAAAAAAAAAATAGTCGAGTTTTTTATTTTGAAAAATAAATGTAAAAACTATATAAGTAGATAAAGTCCAAATAATTTCTATGATAATATCCAAATACCAATTAATGGACAGTTGATGATTCGTTGTTATAAAAATAGATTATTATTGATTTTAGTATATTGATGAAGACATTTTACTATCTGAAACACATACAAACACACGATTTTTGAGTGCTCGACCTTGAGAACTTGATTCAACTCGAAAAAATGTCGAAAAAACACTAATTGCCCAACGCAATTAAATAACAGTTGTTAAACATAACCTAACCGAGAATTAAAATTGTATATTATTTACTGAAGCTCAACTCAGAATCGTTTTTTTAAAATTCAATATACACCCATCAAGAATATCTTGATGACGTATGCGGTGCGAAGTATGACGTTCGGCTTTATAATTTTGCTTCTACGCGTCTTTCTATCGCTTCCCCGTTCCCTTAAATCATAAGTACTGTTGAATGTGTTTTCTTTTTTAAGTAGGTACCCACCAGTTTTTATGTTAATTGAGTTTTTAGCTAATAACTACGTTTCATCAGGGTTTCGCTCTAATTTTTAAGCTTTTTTTGTAAGTTCACATGTGTTAAACCTTATAAATATTTAATTCCATTCTCTGTATATAAAGTATTGATTTACTTATTTTATTTAATCACATAAATCTGGAAATATTTAATTCATTTGAAATAAACTTCATTAGATAATAATAACAGTAAAATTGATTTGTTTGTTTTGTTTGTTTTTATCCGAAAAGCGAACCATGGGGGTTTTCAGGGGCGTACAGACTTTTTAAGGAGTGAGGTGTGAGATTTATTAATAATAAATACAATTATAATTTATGCTTTTTTTTTTTTTTTGTTAATCACTTAAAGTGCCCAATACAACCAAAATATTTAAAATTTGAATGTAGGGTCAGGTGTTTGTGCAATTTTTTTGACAATCCCAATGTGTTTATAGAACTAAAAAGGAACAGAAATACTGTTCTAACTTTTAGAGTTGCGTTAGAAGTTTTCACTATAATTAACAAAATCATTTGTGTTTTGAAAAAGCTGAGCTAATTTAGAATTAGTAACTATTTCACTTATTTCAATATTAAAAATAATTCTTGATAAAAGTTAGTACAATACATAATAGTCATTAAGTTATTTAATAACTATTCATCCGTTAGAAAGTCGAGATACATCAGTTGGGAACGTCTGTAAAAAATTATAAATATAGATAAATTTAGGTCATATATAGGTTTTTTACTCAGCTTTACTCGTATCACATTAAAGTCAAAACAATGTTCTCCCCCCCCCTAAAATGTGTCTCACTACTTGTTTCCCTTTTATTTTTGAAGGGCAAATTTATAATAATTACAATTATTATTGTTTTATGTTTAATTCATTGTGTGCAGCACGAAAAAATAAAAACAAAGACTTGTAGTACCTATCCAGGATGATGTTTTTGTTCATATGATATTATGTTGTTTTAAAGATGTGTGGTATTTTTCTTCCTTTTCAGAAAAATGGCACAAAAGTCGAGATAACTGATAAGTAGGTCAAATGGAGAGCAGACGATAGGTGCGCAAACATCAGTCCACACCCGACCGACAACCCCCTCAAAATATTGATTAAACAGGGTTTCAATTCTTCAAGGTCATAATATTTTAACTGGGTCATTTGTACTTTCCCATCCATGTTTGTTGGTCTCAGAATTGTTTACCTATTTCTCCAATAGTTTTCATTTCTTTTTTATTTCTCATTGCAACGGTAAACAAACAAATGTTTTGGTCAACCAGTGTTTTTTTCTTTTAAAAATGAAATATTAGTAAAATAGTAGTTATAATTCAATATTTTGAAAAAAAATTTATCATTTTCATTTCGGGTACCTAGGCTATTCGATATTTTTAATTAACTGATTATATTTGACCGATCTAGTAACATATTTACTAACTATTTATTAAAAATTAAATTTTAGATTCTGAACGAAGAGAAGAAACTAGCGTTTTTACAATGATGTTTTTTTTTGTTATTTTTTTTTTCTGTATACACTTTTTCGTATGGATTTTCTTGTTTAAAAGCCTTGATCAGACATCAGTAAATTTTTGAAACCGGATTTGCTTTTACTTGGTACTTTAGAGGTAATTTTTTGAATTTTTTAATTCTTAATTTTTTTGGAAAACCTATTCAAAATTTTGAATATTTTTTTAACACAATTTTTCTTATTAAATAATAAAAAAAAAGAAAGTAAAGTAAAGCATAGACAAGAAAGCCGGACATACTTCGTACCTCGGATATTTTTAGCTCTTCGGGTCAGATACTCTTGGTGAGCGTGTTGAAAATGACGAATATTATTGTTCTTTATAATATTATTAACTTCTTTCATTTTAGCTAGATTATAGAACCGTATAGCTATTCGTATGTAAATGTGCTTACTTTAACCTCACCTATTTTTTATACCGGAAATCTTCTTTTATGATCCAACGATCATAAAAACCAAAGTTCATATTACCGCAGTGTTAGAAATTTAATACGTAATCCATTTAAAATTTAAATATTTTCATTTACTTTTGAAATCAAAGAACGTCCAACGCAAAAAAGAACCGGGTACTAAATACCAAGCTTATTATTAAAATCTTAGGGTATTTTTTTAGATTCTGAACGAAGTGAAGAAGCTAGTGTTTTTACGATGATGTTTTTTTTCTTTTTTTTCTGTTCACAACTTTTCGTATGGAAATACTTGTCCAAAAGTTTCGATCAATAACTTTTTGAAACCGAATTTGCCTCTAGATTGTACTTTAAAGAGGTAATAATTTGAATTTCTCAATTCTTTAATTTTTTTTTTTTGGAAAAAACTACCAAAAATTTGACAAAAACGACTTGGAAACCATCATTTTTTGATCTGAATTTTATGAAAATTTAAACATAGATAGAAAATCATATAAGAAAGATTTTGAAAATTTATATTATTAACTTCCCTCGTTCAGAATCGTTTTATTGAAGAAATGAAGAAATCCTTTCTTTAAAATTAAATACACCCGTCAAGAAAATCCCACCCGTCGTGCGATGCACACCCATCGTACGAAGTATGTCCGGCTTTTTTTAATCTGTGAATTGAGTTTGCTCATACTTGTGTTTGTTGTCAAAAGTAATATCGGTAGCAATGTTAAATCGTCTAAACCATTCGGCCGTAATTAGATCAGAATATAGTCGGTACCCACATTAATATTATAGTTTAGGTTCAATTGTTCATTGTACAGGTCAGGTGTAAACTACAAATTAGCTACAGTTTTTAGCCAGAAATACAATAATAATTACCGGTAGCAGGTACCTATTGTTTTAGCCGTTTTTGTAGGTGCATGTATTGTCAGTAAATATGTGTACAAATTATTTGTCTGCCATATATATTTCTCGTACACGCGTATACACGAGAGGTCTTGTGTACACAATTCGCGGGAGTAAAATGACGAACATCGTCACACTCCAGTGCTTCCTAACCTTTTTTTACTCAACACCTCTTCTGGCTTCCAAAAATTGGGCGGGATCGTTTTCCTTCAAAAAATCAGATTTCATTTTCCTCCACTGTCCATTCTCCTCAGAAAAAAAAAAAAAGTAAATAAAAAAAGCCGGACATACTTCGCACGACGTGTGGGATTCTCTTGACGGGTGTATTGAATTTTAAAGACACGATAAATCATTTCTTCAATAAAACGATTTTGAACGAGGGAAGTTAATAATTATAAAAATAAATGAGAAAAAAAATGTCCAAAATTTTTTTTTCACATATTCAAAATTTTCTTGCGCCAAAAACTTTCTTATGTGATTTTCTCTCAATGTTTAAAATTTCATATGGTTCGGATCAAAAAATGATGGTTTTCGAGTCGTTTTTGTCAAATTTTGGGTAGTTTTTTCCAAAAAAAAAAAAAATTGAAGAATTGAGGAATTCAAAAAATAACCTCTCTAAAGTACAATCTAGAGGCAAATCCGGTTTCAAAAAAATACTGATCGAAACTTTTGGACAAGTATTTCCATACGAAAAGTTGTACACAGAAAAAAAAAATAAACATCATTGTAAAAACACTAGCTTCTTCACTTCGTTCAGTATGTAAAACTGCATTTTAAACGAAAATAAAATAACAGAGCGACTGAAATTATTATGTTAATGATTCTTTAAAAGCTCGCTATTATAATCCGTCATCAGAATATTTTTTATGTGACCCGGTCATTTGAAGAAAATTTAATTAGCGGAGCGAAATATTTAGGGTCATGGTAATTAATTATATTAAAAAAAAATGTTTTTATGTGTTTAAATTTTCATCTATATAATAGGTAGTTTAAAAATTATACTTTTGTCACGATTCAAAAACATAAATATATATATATGTGTGTGTAATAATTACTTATTTATATTTTAAAAATATTATGAAATTTTATTTTTGTCCTGTATTTTATTTTCTTAAATATGGTCACCCTTATATAATATAATGCTAATACAAAATATTAATCAAATACCTATCTCCATGCGTACTTAGTATGTATTTGATAAAGAACATAATATTTTGAACGTCCACAAGTGGAAATTTTCATCAAACGTTTAAAAAAATTAAATGGCCTCTTAAAGTTAGATCATGAATCGGGCACCAGGCACTATTGAAACGGTTTTCATTATATATTTAATATTTCCTATTGTATTTCAGTAGATTTTTGTCGGATTAGTTTACCAAACGGTTTTCTAAATTCGATAATACAATCTCGTTTTATACGAATATTATTATAAACGTGTAATAGTGCTGAATTCGTCGACATTAAAACGTATACAAACACAAAGTAGGTATTCTAGGTGGGAGGGGTAGGCGGGATAGGTAAATACCACCAGTTGGGTAGATTATTGTGTACATCGACCCGCAGCTATTAATCAAATCGGACAAAACGTTTAGAGTTTGAATGGTTATTATAATTGATTTTTGTTTTATCGTAAACAATATCGTTATGTTCGTGGGGTTCAAATTACTGACCGCATTTTCGAATCCATTAGTTGATACGGTTTAGTGGTCGAATATCTAATTGACCTTATGTGTAAAACAAAACCAAAAAAATCGTTTTGATTTGATTATGAACATTCGATATTAAATTGCAAAATATTAAATCGATTCGAAAACATACTGTTTTCATAAAGAAAATTTTTAATATACAATATTTGTTTTTCTCTTTCCTTTCTTTAGTTACTAGTAGAATAAAAAACTGACTAAGTAAAATATTATACATTTTTCTTTTTTTTTATCTTATAATAACAAACTTTATAATTTTCAAGTAACATTGTATTGCATATACTGAATCTCCGTTCATCATAATCGTTTTATTGATAAAATGATATACTAGGTACAATGTTAGGTTAGGTTAGGTCTAAAATAAAAATAAATTTACACATAGTTTTGCAGATTCACTAGCAGCTATTCTTCGCTTTACTTAATCCAAAAAAAAAAAGCCTGACATACTTCTCACGACCGGTGGTATTCTCTTGACGGGCGTATTAAATTTTAATAAATACGATAAATCATTTCTTCAGTAAAACGATTCTGAACGAAGGAAGTTAATAATATAAGAAAAAAAAATGTCCAAAATTTTTTCTCACATTTTCAAAATTTTCTTGCGCCAAAATCTTTTTTATAGGATTTTCTATCTATGTTTAAATTTTCATGAAATTCTGATCAAAAAATGATGGTTTCCGAGTCGTTTTTGTCAAATTTTGGGTAGTTTTTTCCAAAAAAAAAACATTGAAGAATTGAGAAATTCAAAAAATAACCTCTCTAAAATTTTGGACAAGTATTTCTATACGAAAAGTTGTACACAGAAAAAAATAAAAAAATAAAAAATAAACATCATTGTAAAAACACTAGCTTCTTCACTTCGCTCAGAATCTAAAAATAAATGTTTGTCAAGACCGTATATAAACACTTTTGGGGCGAAAATAATTAAATTTTTTCGTTTTAATTTTGTTTATGTTCAAAAATGTTTGTGTTAGATTAAAACTCGTTACGTTTTCAAAGCTGTATTTTAAACATTTGCACACACCGGATTGTTTTTCATTGGAAGAGCTGAGTTCATATTTTCATATTTTAGATTCTGAGCGAAGCGAAGAAGTTTATGATTTTACAATGATGTTTATTATTTTTTTCTCTTTCTGTAAATACTTTTTCGTATAGAAATACTTGTCCGAAAGTTTCGTTCAGTATCTCTATAGAACCGGAATCGCACCCAGATGGTACTTTAAAGAGGTCATTTTTCCAATTTCTCAATAATTTTTCCAAAAACGGGGAAAAACTATCGAAAAATTGACAAAAAACGACAAAACACGCAATTACCGAAATTTCCGTAAAACTGAAAATAACTTTTTGACATAACTTCTAAAATAATTTAGCTAGGGACTTGAAATTTTCACCAACCACTAAAAATAGCTACGAAAATATTTCATAAAAATTTCAAAAAGATTCGAACGATTTTGAGTTAAGTACGGCGTTTTGAAAATTTCGAAAACTTCTCCAAAATCCAAATGATTGTTTTGAAATTTGGTGAAATCTGTTATTTAGGTAATAGAATTTCATTGCGAATATTTTGGTGCAATAACATTTCTTACGGACAAAGAATTAAACATTTTACAAGGGTTTGATTGAAAAAAAAAAATCTGATAAAGTACGGATAAATTACTTATTTTATCACATAATATTTCTTATTAAAACACACAAAAGGTCGAGAGGTAATGTTTTATTTCATATTTTTTTAATTATCGTTGTTATTATAATAATTATCGTAATATTAATGTTAATTGACAGGTGTGGAATGTATAATAATATAATATTTTAATAGTTTTTAAATCTTGCCAATCAGGTATGAACATAGTTTCGACCAATGACAATGGTTTAGCTTTCAATAGTAAAAAATAAAATTCATAGCAGCCGTTAGACCGTCGTCGTCTCGTCGTCAGTGTTCAAACCGATGCGGCAATGGAGAGGTCGTCTCGCCGATCGGTTTCACTCACTCTCTCTCTCTCTCTCTTTCTTCTTACTAAATCTGTTTTATCTATTATGTGTAAATTTTTTTTTTTTTTCGACACTTGGTTTCCTCGCGTTATTCGG
>JAIPRM010002192.1:0-31997 GCA_025469315.1 Stegophylla sp. TES_Ste_2020 | reverse complement strand
ACTGCAAATTTTGCCGTTTTTCGTTAATTTTTCGACATATTTTCACCGCGCTTGGAAAAAGTATTGAGAAATTGGAAAAATGACCTCTCTAAAGTACCATCTGGGTATGATTCCGGTTCTTTAGAGACATTGATCGAAACTTTTGGTCCAGTATTTCTATACGAAAAAGTGTTTCCAGAAAGAGAAAAAAAAAAGAAAAAATAAATATCATTGTAAAATCATAAGCTTCCTCACTTCGTTCAGAATCTAAAAAATAAATAATGATATTTTCAAAACGCTATATTGCCTATATTCGCATCTAGCTGAAAAATGGTTGAATATTTTTTTAAATATCATCCAGTGTATACTACGAGTATATCTCGCAATGAGATAAAATTAAAAGTATCTAATACTATTATTTGTGACTAAACAACTAAAATAGTTTTCATGAAAATCACTCAAATTTACTTAAACTAAGTTTTTAAAGTGTTTTATAGTTTGTCCTTGTTTTTGAAAAAAAACTGTAAAGAATTTCGGAAAACAACCTCTTTTAGGTATCATACCAACTGAATTCACTACTGGTGTAACGTATCCAAAATGTACTGATATTTGATTTGTTAAAAAAAAAAACTTAATATTCTAAAACCTCTAGCTCATTTCAGCAAATTTGTATTGTTTTACGAGTTTTCCTGATTTATCCCAAGTAACCATTCATCAAATAAGGTATAGAATTTTATATTATGTATGCAAATTAATGTGTACATAATGTAAAAAAATAAAATGCTAGCGGGGTGGATTTATCACCGCCATCTGCCCCTTTAAATATGCCACTGCTTTACACCCCCGTTTTCCCCCCGTTATTAAACGCCGCGCCGGTCAAAAATGTAATCAAGTCCTCGCACCATACGTTAATGCGCAGAATACGGACGACGGAGTCCACACAATAAGCGCATCACAGACTCCCCCGAGTTTAGAACGTCTGGGTTGAGTGAATCTATATACAGTAATAATATATAAACGCGTATAATATAACCCGATAATCCGATCTCACCGCCACAATATCATACAATATTACAACATAATAATGTAGTTATCTATATCGTCTCACCGTCCGGTCGATTTATCTTAAACAGTGGCGTATCCAGGGGAGAAGCCAGGGGGTCTGAGACTCCAATTCTTCATACTTTTTGAAATGATAAAATTGGTTTTAAAGTTTTGTCAAAAATTTCGTATTTTTGTAGGACTCATGTTATTTTGAATTAGTATTGATTAATTAAATCTGTATGCTATATAATGATCACTAAAACAAACACAAATATTAGACTGGACAAAACAAAGTATTATAATGTTAAATTTTCTGACTACAAAGAATTTAACTTTAAAATTTCGAACGAAGTGAAGATTTTTTTGTTTTTTCACTAGGAAATCACTTTTTTAATTAGTATAATTTTTCCAACAACTTTCTAATACAAAATTTCATTTAGGTGGTACTTTTAGAAAGAAATTAAATAAAAAATTGTTTCATAATTTTTCAAAGCATAAAAAAATACATACGATTTGAGAACAAAATGGTAATAATAATAATGATATATGCAGCACATATTATATTTTCATTAATCAATAATTATAATTATTTAGTCTCTCAATTCCAAAAAATAATAGCGCTAGAAACTTAACATTTGCTCCGGAAAACTGGTAAAATTACAAATTTTGAATACATTTTCAAAAATAATTTGACCACTATTAGCATAAATGTAGATAATTTTGGAAAAATTGAGTTTATTGAAATTTAACTAATATTTTTGATTCTTGATATTATGAACTTAAATTTAATATCAGCAACCTTATAAAATAAATAATTTACGGTATTGGAAAAAAATCTTAAAAATTATAATCAAATCAATTAATAAAAAGTATTAACAAATATTAAAAAATAAATTTTATGAAGAATTTACTTCATAAACTTTTAAAGAAATCATTTTGATGAACGCTCAATATGTTATTATTAATTCGAAAAATAATTTAAATTACACTCAATATTTTTTTATACAATTCCAGATGCCTAGAATTTGTATGAATTATATATTGAAAAATCTCATTGAAAAATCCTGGGCACGCCATTGATCTTAAACTACTACTATTATTCTTCTTCATAATATTATATGATAGAACCGAAATATGTTCTGCGTTCCGGACGACAATCACAAAGGAATCGCGAGTTAAAACTGCGTCGCGTACAATACGAGTGTGCTTTTTCGCATACTAATTTATAGTTTTTCCGTTTATTCTTACATCGAAAACCAGCAATAACATTACGAATTGACCTGTCAAATAAACGAAACCCAATCTCAAAGCTATTGTAATTCAACAGTTCTATTGCTTGCATTCGAATAATGAAAATTTAATACGTATATTTGAGATCTGACCTATAATAATATTTTTAAACGAAGACATTTGATTTCAATATACTCGTTTTTAAAGAAACTTCATAATATGTAATATTATTATATAATCGAATTGATATTATATTTAATTACATTACAGTTAAATAACGAGTAATAATAATATGCGTATTTGATCACTATTATCAATATAGTTGAAAAATCGAGGTCAAAATGGAGTTGGCGGTCCACCAAATGTAAACTTATTATTTCCTGAGGGTACCGTGGCAATAAAAGTTTGGGAACTACAGTGATAGACGACAAAGATTTAACAATAAGCTGATAGCGAATACCGTAATTCCATCTCAAATGCCTGTCAAATAGTAGTTGCATGGTAAACTTCGAGTTTTCGTCTCAAGGTCTAAAGTTTGTGAAACTATTCAAGTTCTCGATTTGAGTGCTGAATACAGAAAATTTTATTCAGAAATTTGTAGTTTTTTAAGACGTATAAAACATTGTTAGCAAACAACAGACACCACTTTTTTCAATTTAAAAATCTAAAGAAATATGTTGTCACTCAATGGAATAGTAAAAGTAATAAAAAACATTTAGTTACATTTTAGTACCTATTCATATGTTAAAATAATTTGATAAAATAGTTTTTATTATTTTAAGATGTTGGATTATTTTTTTTTAAGATTTTATTAATTACTTAAAATATAATTTTTATATTTCATATAAATATTATTATTATTATAATTTTTTAGACCATACTTTAGGCATATATTGTTTGTTTTTTAAAGCATAAAGGCACACATACTAAATAAAATATGTGTACATACTGTACACATATTTTGAGATTTTAATACACTAAAAGTTTTCGGTTCTGCGTCAACAACCATTTGAAGCAAATAGACCATTGGTGGCATTTGGATAAAAAATTTGTTGGAATTTTTATTTATTTTATTTAACAGCCTTCCTTTCCTTAATGGTATTAACATTATACAATTTATGAAAAATTATAGGAGCATTAAATGAATTTAGAGTAGGCTAAGCTCCCAAGCTCCCTTTAATTCCTGACTATGAACAAGGTGAAGTTCAATAACTATCCAACATTGTTATCTATCATCATTTTCTGGTTCATTATGTTATCTATCTTCAATGCCTATATTATCTATTATTGTATTAATTTTTTACTTAATTTAACTCGAAATAATACCAAACAAATTAATAAATCCAAGAAATCGTATATTCTATGTATCAACACCATATACCAATACAATACTACAAAAACTATAATTTTCCAGTCATTCAATCATTAGATTACTACTTTCATATCAACTTGTTTTATTAAATTTTCTATGATTACACATTTATATATATTCATCATATTTTCGCTTATACCTCGTAATTAAGTACCTACTTTTAAAAATACATTTCAGACTATATGTACATTTTAATGTATTAACTATCATTCTGGGCAAAAATATTTTTGATGTTTCTGATAAAAATTAATTAGTATTTTGCCTCTACAGATAATTTACAATTTTGTAGTCACATTCTAAAATTACAGAGACAATTCGCGATATTACGTATATTGAAATACATAGTTTTGGACTTTTTCTTAAAGCCCTCCGTAAACGATAATATCTTCTTGTGGTCTCAAACGTACGTTTGACGTACCTTTGATAATGTATGATATTTGAATATAATATTATGATATACAAAAGTATAAAATGTAAAAGTGTTTTAAATAATATTTGTCATAAGAGCCTTGATTATTTTCCTGGTTAGTATATGGATGAATTTTTATAAACTATTTTGGTGTTCGTAAACAAAACCTGAACTTTGTTCACTCGTTTTTATAATCAACACATATGCAGTACAATCAATATATACGATCATCCCTCTGGTATACAAACTATAAACTGTATGTAACTATTTCTCAAACTTTGTACCAAACTACCAAGGATAAATTATATTTTTAGTCAAATATCTAAGCCCACAATTGAATCAACTTTTGAAAAAATTTGACGATAGATAGAAAAACACGTGAGAAAAATTTTGGTTAAAGAAACTATTTCTGAAAAATTTAACAAAGTTTTTAATTAAAAAAAAAAAAAATCATTATTTCATGTAAAAAATACCATTTTCATAAAAATGTAAACAAAAATAAAACTTAAAACAATAATACAATAAACTGATAAACGGCTATTAAGATTTTTTCAGAGCCGTTAGAAATTGTCTTTCATTGAGTAACTTTGTATAAAATTATCTGCACGTGGTATCAATAATTTAAAATTGTATTCAATAAAAGCTTACATAAAACGAGATATTTTCAAAATTATATATTATCACAAAAGGGGTAAAATTATTTAAAAAAAAATTTCTGCCAGTATTACGATATTTTTGATAACAGGAGAAAATTTAACATCCTAATACTGTTAGTTTTGGAATTATAACTGAATTACTAAAATTGATTTAGTGAAAATCTAGTTTACGGTATTGTCTACCGTTTTTACACAATTTTTCGATAGATTATCTTGTTTCTAGAAATAACTTCTTTAAAGTATCATTCAGAGCCAATTTATAGACTAGACAATACTTTTGAAATTTCTACTACCTCAACATGTTTTCACAGAAAAAAAAATACGTATCATTGTAAAACTGTACTTTACTCAGAATCTAGTTTAAAAATATCAATATCACATTGGAAAGTAATATGTAGAAAACGAAGTTAGTGGTTGAATAACGAATTTACTTGCCTTTTAATAGAATACCCTGGAAAACAATGTATGAAACAATGAAACATAATATAATAATTTTTGATATTTGCATTAAAAGTAACTTAGGCATAATATTTACATAATTATAAGTATATTATAAATACCTAATAACCTATAATAAATGTGGAATCAGGAAAATCATCACTATACCAGTGCACCTATGGTTTAAAACTTATTTTTTTTTTTATATAATTTCAACATTTTGCATTAGATAAACGTGTGTCTTCGAAAATAATAAAATCGAATAGGTGAAAAAACGTTTTCATCGGATGACGTTTTTATCATCCAGTCTACTAGGTAGCTAAAAAGCGCACTGAACCGAAAACATAATGCAGAAGAAAAATCGCCGTAGCGTTGGCTGATGAAAGGTTTGTATATATATAAATACAATGGAATTAATCAATTGCTCGACTTTATTAGGAAAAACTAAGGGGGAATAAAGTCCCTCTCGCTTTAATGCTTGAGTTCCTGTTACTTTTCATTAGCCATTAAATTCGCGTAATTGTGTGTTAAAAAGTTCTATAAATCGCATTTTAAAGTTATGCGACAATGTTAAAGATTTTGATTTTTATCATGATTCGATCATTATCTGCATTCTACATAATGTATTAATAATTAGATCATGGACATTGGACGTTATTGTATTCACAACTTTTTTACTATTGTTTGGAATCGAATTATAAATTAGTTTTCTGTGTAAATTTTTGCAATTTTTTTGATTTTTCCCAATTTTATTGCGTTTTGTTGACTTTTCTAAATTATAATACAATTTTACAATATTGCAATTTTTTAATTTTTTCACCTTATTTTACTTTTGCAAAATTTTTTGTGGACAATTTTATATATATAAAAAACAATTTTAATAATATAATTGAGAACTTGAAATCAATAACGTGATATGTGCCAAAAAATAAGCTAATTTCTGAATAACGTTCCAAGAGCAATACTCAATTACGCGTAATACGTAAGTGCTTCGATTATGGCAACAGATGAAAAAAAGCCGGACATACTTCGCACGACGGGTGTACTTCGCTCATTGGGGTGTTTTTCGCACGTCGGTTGGGATTCTCTTAACGGGCGTATTGAATTTTAAAGAAACGATAAATCATTTCTTCAATAAAACGATTCTGAACGGGGGAAGTTAATAATATTAAAAAAAAATGTTAGAAAAATGTCCAAAATTTTTTTTTACATTTTCAAAATTTTCTTGCGTCAAAATATTTTTTATAGGATTTTCTATCTATGTTTAAATTTTCATATACTTCGGATCAAAAAATGTTGGTTTCCGAGTCGTTTTTGTCAAATTTTGGATAGTTTTTTCCAAAAAAAAATTGAAGAATTGAGAAAGACCTCTTTAAAGTACAATCTAGAGGCAAATCCAGTTTCAAAAAGTTATTGATCGAAACTTTTGGACAAGTATTTCTATACGAAAAGTTGTACACAGAAAGAAAAAATAATAAAAAATAAATAAATAAATAAATAAACATCATTGTAACAACACTAGCTTCTTCACTTCGTTCAGAATCTAAAATATAATATAGACAAGATAGAATGTATAGTAATTACTTGAAAACAGTGAATTACGAAATAGCAAATATCGCAAAATCAACTTTGTGGCGCTTACCACGTTACTTTCTTGTACTTAATTATTAAATTGACTGTGCCTACGTATGATACACAGTGTACTTTGGTTAATTGTAATTTATGTTATTGCATACATGAAATATTAGTTAAGATACAATAAAGCCATTATCAACCATTCTTAAAGTCAATTTACATGATGAAATAAAAATAAGTAAATGTACAAAGTAAAAATAAAGATAATAATAATAATTACGAAATCAGTAGAACAATCACGTTATAGTCTATTCTTCCGTTACTCTGCGTATTTTAAGCGATCATGATGCTATTTTATTTTTTTTTATTTTTGTAAATATGTCGAAATTAAGCCTACTATTATGAATAATGTAAAAAATACGCTTCAGGATGCTATTTCGGGCGAAAATATTTACAACAAAACTTGGTTATTTTTTTTTAAATACATTTTTGGTACTTTTTAGTGCGAAACTACACTAGTTTTTTTACTGCTAATAAAAATTCCATACCCTAATAATATTTAATTCATATTATTGTCTAATTTGCAAATATTTGATAGTTTATATTCTTATATTGACTATAAACCAGCAAACCAAAGAGCAAAAAATGCATTAAAAAAAAAAAAAAGACAAAAGATACTCAAGTTATAATGTATTATTGAAGAGAATTAAAAAACTGTTTGTTTTAACTTTTAAAATTTAATAATAATAATATCTTCCCCAAATATTTTTGTAATGAATTCCTGTTAGATAGGTACTCAAATCAACTTTTAGAATGTAAATGTGCAACGTAAATAGTGTTTATAAAATCAATTATTTAAGAATTATACGATTAAGATCAACAAATAAGATGGAACATTCATATGTCAAAGTTAAACTTGAAATTCTATTGGTCAAAATATATATATCACATTTTATTTTAATTTATAATTGAATATGGTTTCTGGGTTTGAGTTTTGTGAACCCAAATTAATTGAATACATTACAAATTCAGGCTTTTTTTGAAGTAAACATTTTTACTTTGAAACAAAAATATTAATTGCAAATAAATTAGGTTACTAAAAAAGCATGCATTATATTATATTTTCATATCATGGTGATTTGAATTTCATTCATGGCTGTAACACAAGGTTTGAAAATTTAGTATTCTCAAAAACAAATACATCAAAATTCTATGACAGTTATTTGATTATCTGTATTACAATAATTCATAAAGCTATCGATATGTCGACAATTTGTTATTTTTAAATTATTAATAAAGATAAATAATAATTATTATTATATATAACTAAAATCATGAATTACATTACATACGATTATTTTAAATATTTTCATTATTATTTATTGATATTGTAAATCATTTATTCGATTTAGGATTACGTATTTCTATTATGTATGATCGGTAATCAATAAGACGATTAAATATTGCGAAATCAAAATATCACAAAGAAACAATATTGTTAGTGAAATATGGACATAATATTTTATCATAATATATCACCGAATCTAAAATTTTAAAAATTAACATAGTAATTTATATTGCTATATAGACTATACTTATGATTTGTTATAAATTATAGTAATACTGCAATTAACTAACAATTTTTTTTAATACAATTTAGGTATTTATTTCAAAAAAATATTTTGTAGTTACATAACAATAATTAATTATTTTATGATTTGCATCAACGATCAAAATAATTAAATCTACTAATTTAGTAATTGAACATATAACTGTATATTATGACATGTCGATGAAATTTTGTCTATGTGATAATTTAGTGGCCATGCCATTGTAATTCTACATTATTTAATTGATGTCATTTTTTTTTATTATTATTATTTCTTCATTTTTTCAGTAGAGACTTTTCCATCGTTCCAGATGCTATCGTCAGTTATCGACGGTGCACCAGTGTTTTATTAACATATACCATATTATAGAAACCGAGCAAAGTTTTAAGCTAAAATCCGTTAATATTGTTAAACTCTGTACCCTTAAGAGTGTTAATATATATATTGTTATTATTATTTTAACGCATAAACAAACAGAAAAAATATATATTTACATATATTATTCCGTTGCGTTCGATGAGGAGGGGTCGGGGACGCAGGTGCTCCGACGGCCGGTCCGGTCGATCGCTGCGCCGCGCGCCGGTCGGTCTGGCACGCCGAGGATGCACACGAAATAATAATAATAATAATCGTAATGATAAAATTAATATATCTATACGAGTGGTTTATAATAATAATAATAATTCGTAAACTCCAGTCTTATAGGATAATGTATACGAGCACGGGCGGTCGTTATATCCGCGTTCGTCGCCGTCGCCGTGCTTTCGTAAAATCGAAAAATCGATTTGAGTGCTATGCGCACGCGCACACACGTGGCGCCCATAAAAGTGCCACGACCACCCCTACCGCCACCCCCACCGTCACCGCCGCCGCATCGTTGGCGCTATCGGCTGACAGACTTCGATTTTACATAACATTTTATCATGGCGGCACTGACACACGCACGTAATATTATCGTGTACGTACGTACGTACGTACGTGTGTGTGTGTGTGTGAACACGGACTACGAACTTGCATGATACGCGCACGCACGCACATGCTCGTGTACGACAGAGTACACGCTATTGTGTGTGTGTGTGTGTGTGTGTACGCGCGTAACCCTCCGGTGTCCAGCTGCACGTATTATACATACACACACACAAGAGGGTGTGTTCCCCTCGACGGCACGCACTCGGCTGGCCGCGATCGCGTGTGTGCCGCGCGCGCGAATAAACATAATAATATACGCAGCACACACAAGCACACGCGCTGCTGGAACAAAAGTACGCTACGCGGCGCGCACACACAAAAGTACACGTGTATCTTATACGCGTATGGTGCACACCACGCACGCACACAAGCTCACACACGCACTCGCGTGGACACACACACACACACACATACGTATACACCACGAGTGGTGCGCCATTGTACGTCCCCCGCTGGTTGAGGGTGATTCGCGCGCCCCGCCACCGCCTCACCAACTCGGTTTTTCGTCGGCTCAATTACCCACCGAAACGGATCAATATTGTTCAGTGTTGTGCTAACTCCGGCCCGAGCCACACGGCGCGCTCGACATTGTCTATATAACATACGCGTGTACGACGACGGCGGCGGCGGCGGCGGCGACGGCGGCGAAGGAGGGAGAGGCGTAGAGGAGAAGGGGACGACGGGAAAAGGGGGAAAAAAAGTGGTGCGAAAAAGGCCCCAGAAAATAAAATAGCCAAAATTCAAAACAAAACGACCCTCTCCGTGAGTGAAATCGATCGCGTGCTGTCCCTAGCGCGTATATATATATATATAGATAAAAAAAAAATCGTTGAGAAATCAAATATAATAATCTATATCGCGCGATCGAATCGCCGCCCGCGATCCGAGTGCACCAGCGTATGTGCAGTGTCACGTCTACGCGGTCGAACCGCCGCGTTCGATACGCGTGAAATAATTTTTCGATATAACGCGATTCGAAGCAAGTCGTCGTCGTTTCGACATTTTATTTAGTTTTCGCGTTACGCGTTTTCACGAGCGTTTTCAACTCGGACTGAGGGTAAAACGGTGACCACGACAACGACGAGTAAGAAGAGAACGACGTGGTAACGACGAGACGTCATGCACTCACCGCAGACGACCATCGCGCCGCCGGCAGACAGCCACGGCACCCGGCCCGTATCGTCGTCAATATCGCTGCGGAATCGTTACTAAAATATTATTATTGGTCGATCCGGTTCCAGGAATCGTGTTATTGCGTCGCATTGATCGGCGCTAATGAATTTTGCCGACGGATTTCCGGCGTCCTGCAGAGTAACACCGACACGAGAAATAGTAGCACCAGCCGTTACATCAACAATAGTAATAACAGTAGTAGCAGTAGTAGTAGTAACAGTAGTAGCCGTCGTCGCGCCGCGGTGGTAAGATATTTTCGCGCGCAACCGAAGCGACCACGACGACGGTAAGGCACGAGGCCGTCACGACCGCGACCGCCGTCACCGACGCCACCGTCGGCACCACCATCGCCACGGCCTCCGACGCCGTCACCGCGCGACACTCGCTCTGCGACCGCGCGTCAGGAGCGCGCGAAAATACCATGTTCACGGTCGCCGCGCGCGCACCAACAGTGTTTTTCGTCCGGCACCGGCGGTCCGCCGAATAGACACTCTATATATAATAATAATAAATTTTAATATTACACGCTCCTCTAATGGAAAACGTGCATAACATGGCGCCAGAGTCACCGTTAAACGAAGTAATAATCGAGTCGTCGATCGATTCGCCGCAAGACGTGCGGGCACACGTCGACGCCGGTCGGCCTTCCGCGTGTCCCGTCGCCGAGCCGTCACCGACACGCGAGCTTTGTATCACGCGAGTGCCGCGGTCGCAGCCCGCCAGCAGGATCATCTGCCATGCACGTTGCTCGCGGCCCGTCCACCATCACGAGGACGATTCCGACGAGTTGGACGACGATTTGGAAGACGGCGTGGAGGAAGAATTGGAAGACTTGGACGAAGACAACGACCGACACCACCACCACCACCACCACCACCAGCAACACCGTAGTGGTCACCAATCCCATCACCAGTCTCATCACCAAAACCAACACCACCATCAGCAACACCACCACCATCAAAACCAAAACCAGCACCATCCGCACCACCAACAGCAGCAGCAGCAGCACCATCAACACAATCAAAACCTGGACCGCTCGCCGATCGAGAGCAATGGTGGTGGTAGCCGCCGCGGCGTAGGCGGCACCGTTTTGGTCCGAAGTGGTAGCGTGGCCGGCCCCAGTAGTTCCGGAACAACCAGCGTCATCGTCGAAGACACCAAAACCACCGAGAGCACCATTACCGTGATCGTGCATCATCCGGACGATGAACGGGCCATCCGGTCGTCCAGACTAAACTCTCGGCATTCCATCAGTGTGGCCGGCATGATCGAGTCCCAAGACTACCGTAGCGGTGGCCCCAGTGTGCTGCAGCTTCACCATCAACAGCAGCAGCAGCAGCCCGAACCCACGTACCAGACTCTGACGTCGGTCAACGGCAGAATGTCACCGCCCGGTTACAGCCCGAACTCGTATGCCACGCTCACACCATTGCAGCCGCTCCCGCCGATATCCACCATGTCCGACAAGTTCGTGTACGGTCACTCAAACAACGTGTCCGGCTCGTTCACCGTGATGCAGAACAACATCGGCGGCCTAGGCATGGTGGTAAACAGCCCGTACACGTACGAAAAGATGGGCATGCACTCGCCCAACCACTATTCGCCCACGCACATGCACCAAATGCCGCCGCAACAGACGTCACCGATATCACCACAAAGCGCGTCATACAGTCAGAACGGCGGAGGTGGCGGGACCCTAAACTCACCGCAGAAGAGCATGTCGTCGCCCAACAGCTGCTACGACTCGCCGTACACGCAGATCGGACCCAGTCGGACTGGCGGTGGCGTGCCCGCAGTGCTCAGCCCCGATCTCAGCCAAAACTCGGGCTCACTGCACTCGCCGCCCATGTCCAACTTCAGCGGTGGCCCCGGAGGAACGACCACGCTGACCAACGTCAACGGGCTGACGACCATCACACCGCATCCGGGAGGCGGACGCGGCGTCGTGGTGTCACCGCGACACTCACCGTCGCTGGTCATACATCCGATCATACAGCCCCAGGAGGTGGTGGTCACCACGTCGTCGCCCTCGCCGACGTCTGATCACAACCAGCGCATGCAGTTAATGCACCAGCAGCAGCAGCAACACGCCACGTTGCAGATCAAGTCGCAGTCGACCACGACCACTACCACGACCACGGTTCTAGTGCAGAACGTCTCGGCGGCCCCCAACGCGGGTAACGGCAACGGACCGGGTTCCGACGGCGAGGAGATCAACACCAAAGAGCTAGCGCAGCGGATCAGTGCCGAGCTGAAGCGGTACAGCATACCACAGGCGATATTCGCGCAACGCGTGTTGTGCCGGTCGCAGGGAACGCTGTCCGATCTGTTGCGCAACCCCAAGCCGTGGTCCAAGCTCAAGTCGGGTCGCGAGACGTTCCGCCGGATGTGGAAGTGGCTTCAGGAGCCCGAATACCAGCGGATGTCCGCCCTCCGATTGGCAGGTAACGATATTATAATAGTATTACTGTTATTACATAAAATCAAACAAACTCTATCCTGCACGCTTCTCTATACTTCAGTATATTGCGCACACGTTCACGTAGTTAGTTAGTCGCTACACCGCGACGTATTTCATGTCCTGCACCGCTATGATCTATGACAACGTTATAGATCATAATTGTGCCTCACGAACACGTACATACATTCGAGTTAACATCGTAAACGTCACCACTGCCAAACGCACGCACACAACACGTGGTTATCGATTTATTATTATTCCTCGTACACTTGTGTGTGTGCGCGCTTCTCGATGGCAGCCTTGAATTCCTTTGTCGGCTCTGATTTTTTTCCATATGCGTGTACGTGTGGCGTTTTGCATTCTACCGAAAATTTCTTAAAACATTTACTCGCTTTCTTATATATGTGCCTATATTTTCAGAGCCATGCCGTTATGGTTATACACCTGGGGCAACTAAAGAATATTCGTCTCCCTCCCACCACATAGGTCAGTGAAAGTTAAATTATTTTTTTATATTATATATTACATAAAAATGATTTATTGATGTGAAAAAAAAAGTGTGTTACCAGATTTTTGCATGCAAACAGTTTTGAAATTTTTGAAAGTTCTCGACTACAAAATACTTTGACGCCCGGGACGAATGCGCTCCACCGCGGCACGGCTCTGCATACATTGCGCGATAAATTTTTTTTTTTGTTTTATTTTCCGTACATCGATCGCTATAAGTGCATAATAATATTATTATTATGACCGTTTTACCTCGAGAACATCAGGCTGCCTTCATATATTAGGTATCGTCGTATATTGTAATAAGCTATACCAACTATTTGCACCGTGCAATCGATACAATATAATAGCACGCATAGACAAACAAATTTAGGTTCTGAATGAAGCGAAGCAGCTAATGTTTTTAAAATAATGTTTATTTTTAATTTTTTTATTTATGTGTACACGTATTCGCATAGAAGAATTTGTCCAAAAGTTTTGACCAGATACTTTTTGAAATCAGATTTGCCTCTAAATAGTACTTTAGTAAGGTAATTTTTCAAAATTCTCAATTATTTTCTCAAAATTTTATAGAAAACTACTCAGAATTTGAAAAAAAAGACTCAAAAACTATCTTTTTTTTATTCAAACTTTATGAAAATTTAAACATAGACAAACACTAATATAAGAAATATTTTGGCGCAAGAAAATTTTGAAAACGTGAAAAATAATTTCCGTGATTTTTCAATCGATTTTTTTTTTATTTTTAGTAAAATTGTCTTTTTTTTAAATTTTTTTAAGTATCGTGTGTTTGTATTTTATTAATACGCAAGTGAAAGGTTCATTTTGTAATCGTTTGTTTTACGTATACCTATGTCGTGTAAGTATCGTTTTCCGCACGTGTACCTCCGGACGTCATCCATTCCGGAAGCAGTCCTACTCAACTGCACCGACACCTGTCTCGTGCGTGTCGTTGTCACGGGGAGGTTATTATTATTATTATTATTATTATTTATTTTTTTTGAAACATTATCACTACCTATTGTTATTGTCGACACGGTACGGTTTTACACGGGTGCGCGTGTCGTCGGTGTGTGTATCACTGTACATATGTAATGTAAATTATGTATATATATATATTTTTTTTTATCAATGCGGCCGGTGCCGGATCTAGAAATGATTCAAAGCGGAGGCAGTATTTTTCCGATTCCAAATTTAGTCTAAATTAGATGGCAAAGCGTAGGGCTCGGAAGTTATAGAAACTAATGCATTGTATAAAAATTTAAAAATATGCAAAGATATAACGTATTAAATATGCTGAAAAAAGATTATGAGCTTCTGCTTTACATAATATTAGTGGAAAGTATTAAATACTTTTTATTAAATATAAGTCAGTACTATGATATTCATACGCGTTACAATATCGAACCACCGATATTTTCTTATAACCAATAATTTCAAATGATTTACGATTTCAATAACTTATGTTATGAAATGCGTAGACCAAAGAAAAAGAAATAATTTTTTTTAATAAATTCAATGTACAAAATATGCATTTGATGTTTATTCCTTAAATTGACAAAATATACAACATGTGCATTTTAAATTTTTTCACTTACACATTGTGTAAAACAGGTTTCTATAAATCGAAAGCATATTTATATTTATATAATTATAAGTTTTATAATATTTTATAATAATTAAAATTTATAATTTTTTGTTTGTTATTGTTTTCACTTAATTTACCCGTTTTTCATTACTACTAAAATAACTTTAAAATGACAATAAATATTTTGCTCTCTGATGAGTGCCCTCTCTTTTTATAGTATTTAATGTACCTATCCATACGAGGGAAGGACAAAAGAGTTTTCACTCTTTTGGCTTAAACGAAAAATGAAAACTGAGGGGAAAATAAATTTATAATCGAAAGAAAATTGTATGTATTTAACTTAATGAATGCCGATTGGCAAGTAAATGAAAAATTATTTTTTAATAATAATAATTGTAACCCACTGTTTTTTGTACAAATAAATTTGGTACTCCTATTTAATCGCTTTCTATCAATGGGAACCTACTTATAATTAGTGCCCAGATTTATATGTATTCAAAATCTTCTAAATATTAAGTTAAAGCTGCATATGTTTATAATGTGTATCTATTATTTAAATATTGTAGTTTAAAAGCTATATGGCTTGTATTAAATATAAATAAATAAATAACTGTATGCACTAAAGAGTTCAAATTGGTATGGACTAAGCAAAAAACAAGCACTAATTATATTCGAATTCCATTTTTATTAAATTTATTTTCATATTTTAAAATAAGTTAATATGAAATAAATTTTAGATTGAATTGTATTTTATTTTATTATAATTTTAAAGAAATTTTCTACTGAATCTACAGTTAAAGTTTGAATCAACAATAAAAGTAAAAAAAAAAAAAAAAATTATAGTAATATTAAATAGAAATTTAAAAAATTAATGTATTTACCAAGTTTAATTTGAATTGTTTTAACATAATTTCAAAAACATCATCGTTTAGGTATATGGATGTTAGTTTTCATTTTTCAAACTTTTTGTAATGTGGTATCCAAAATATAAATGTTGTAAACAACAAAATTTGTATTACGTAAATGATGATTTACGCCGTTAAAATCATAAAATTTACTGTTAAAAATCTAACAAAAAAAAAAAAACACAAAAATATTCATTAATTGATTTTATTAATTAAATTCTAATATTATGAAACATAAAATGTGCAAACTTAGCAAATACTAAGATCAACTAAAATAAATAATCAAATGCATACGAATAATCCAAGTTCTACTGTTAACGTTCATAATCTGAATCGATTGCCGTCTTATGATTTGCCTCGACAAATTAAACGAACGAACAAAAAATTAGTTTATACGTACATCGTGCATTTTTTTTTCCACCGACTTTTAAACAAGCCAAAAAAAAAAATAAACATGTGATTTTTAAAACTTCCGAGCTCTATTCGTAAGAGACAAATCGAGACAGCAGTCATTTTTACTTGAAAAATTAATGACAAAATCATTAGCGTAATTAGGAAAAAATATTTGGGGGCTAAAATGTTTATTTATTGATTTAGCTCCCACATTAACCTTAAGCAATTTTCAAAAAATCTAGGGGGCTTAGCCCTCCTAAGCCCCTCCCCCTAAATACGCCTATGGACAAAATGTTAGATAACGAATTTGCGATGTAAAGTTTAATGAAAAATCGTGATTTTGTTTCGCACCTGTTTCCTGCCACGTTATCGCGACTATGTTTTGTGATTTTTCATTTTTCTATTAATGTATTATTCGAGCACTGCGATTTATAATTATTACGATAAGGCGAATATCGATATTTCAATAAGATATATATAAATAATGTACTTCAATTTTTTACTGGTCTCATTCGACAGGGCCTGCAAATATTTTTTTTTATTTTTTAACATCGTTTTTAATCGATTATCTGACACCAAATCACGTATACTCGTACAGATAATTTATGCTTAATTGATATTTCAATTACTCATTTTGAGAGATTTTTAAGAAAACATATTCAGTAAAAATTTGTGATAGCATAATAACATTATTATACAAAATTGACCCTCCTTTTTCATTTTCGTATTGGTCATGTCTCGTGCCCGTGTGTAAATTTGTATATCATCGTTTGTTTCATCCCGTTTGGTAAAAAATAAAGAAAGAAAGGTGTAGGAGCACAATAACAATTTGACTCTGAGTTATCGGACTCACACTAACGGAATGAAAGCCTTCCCTTCCCCTGCCCGATTGGACTGTTCAAATTCATTAAATATATATATATATATATATATATAATGACCGTTTACCATTCAATTTTATCTTGTGCGCTTTTCTACATATAAGTAACCACCTCATTTGCACTTGTTTTTGTGTTTTCCGAACACATTCCAAACCATCTTAAAGTCAATTTATGAAAATCGATTGTTGTCATATATATATATATATATATATATACTAGGTTTTATTATAATATTTTCAGGATGGGGAGGAGGGGTGATTACCCTATTACACTACCGTTGGATCCGCCATCGATCCAATGGGTCGTTCAAACGCAGTCATAGCGTTACGAAAACGATTATAATTAATTTTATTATTGACGAATGACTTGGCGTCGTCGTCAGCGCTGTCGTGTTAGGCCATTCGTCGAAGTGGCGGGCGCCCGCATGCGGAAAGACAAAATAAAAAATAAATAATGATAAAAAAAAAGGAACGCGTCTAAAACCGTTTTCAACGTGTTTTGTTTTTATTCACGCACGGACGCCCGACCGATCGCGATTATAATAATATGTGTGATCCCGTCGACACGAAGATAATTTACGTTTTGTTTCTATTCTTCTCCTTAACGTTGCACACTTTTCTGTGCACGGTTTTAACGGCATTTTGCGACGTGTTTGTATGCGACACGGGCCAGACCCTTTTCCACCAAAACCACACCTTTCCCTTTTCCCGCCAAATTCAATAATATCTATAGCAGGAGTGGCCAAATTTTTTTTGCAAAGATCTTATTTTGCTAAGAACAAATTTTTCTTTTGAAGATCGACTTCTATATATTTTTTTAAAATAATTATTAAGTAAATTGGGTGTAATGATGATATCGAATTTCTCAGCGGTGGACATTTGATAAAATTTACTAAAAATGAATTCTAACAAGACCGACTTTGAAATCATCCGCGATCGACTGTTTAAGCCGCTAAAATCCGAATGCGCCAATAGATTTAATATTATTTTTGATAATTTATTTATAAAACCATTCATTTATTACTGATAATCAAATCGAAATTTCCCCACGTTGTGATAACTTATTGTGATAAGTTATAGATATACATAGATTGGGCAGAGAGAAGCGATGGTACCGAGGAGCGTAGCCACGAGAAGTATTAAAACACGCACAGAATCTGTTGGCCAATTTCCGCTGTGAGATTTTAGAGTGTTAAAAATATCGCATATTGACAAATAATATCGATTTCTAAATTTGGTGGAAAATAGGAAAGGTGTGATTTCGGCGAAAAAGAGAATCGACGTTTTCGGATTTGGCGGAAAAGAGAAAGATGAAGTTTTGGAGGAAACGGGTTTGCCATGTGATACGTCTGAGGTGGGCTGAAGTCATATTTTGGCGGACAAAGTCTTGATTTTTAAGTCCGTTTCATGTATAAATCTTGTAAAATTTGAATGATATTTACTTTTCAATACTTTTACGTCCATTTAATTAATTATATTAATTTGATATAAATAAATAGTCTTACACATTTCTTACTCACCAAAAAGTAAAATGAGAAAACTGAGATAATACACAACTATATTATATACATATTTAAGTATGAATGACAATTCCCAATAATAAACTAATATTAACTAACTTAGTATTGAACTTAGGTAGTAAACTATATTACAATGGGTACGAACGTAGATAATATTGGGTTAGAAATCGCATTTTGATTAACGCTATAGCTAAATTTAATTTTTATACTTTACTTTGATATATTATATTTTATTGTAATAATATAATATACTGTGGCATGTATTTAGCTATTTAATCGGGGTAAGGGTCCAAAAAATATAACATTAAAAAAAAAAATACTCGTATTCAACATTAAGAATAGCAACTGAACAATTTGACTATATCAAATAACAATAATAGCACATTTTTGATAATTAACTTAAATCAGTCAACTATAATGGCCAGTATGTAAAATAAGTTGAATTATAGACCTTTTAAATTAAAAATATATCGAATAATTTACACACAGTGGTATTTAAATATTGGTGCAAATCACTAATAATATGATTTGCTACCTACCACGGTGCAAAATACGTATACTTATTTTGATGCAAATTACGAACTCTTGCTAAGAAGGCCTTGAATGACCTTTTTTGAGTTAGTTATAACTCAATGCCTAAATACCAGGACAGAATTTATAATTGCCACTGTACCGTCAGCAATGAATGCACCGAATAATAATTTTACTTTTTTTGGCTAACCAAAAGTTTTTTTTAATCGGGTACCCCGTATCATGATTTAATCCTGGGGAGCTTTTCTCGTTTATCTGGCCCGGTCTCAAAGGTCAGACACACCGAATATAAAAATATCAAACATATAAACGTATTTCATAACCAGTTCCTATGTTTATTTCAGTCACATAATATTTGATACATCTTATTATGCTCAAAGTAATTTATAAATTTTGTTTATAATTTATCTGTACAGCTTTTCTATTTAACAATAATTCATTTCCACTTTTCCACTATTTTAAAACCAATTTACAATAATATCAAAAAAGTGCATAATGTGTTAAATAACTTCTCATTCTTAATATTCAAATATTATTTTTAATCAGTTATTACCTAAGTACTCAATTAAAAATTTATTGCAATAATATAACTATATTTACACTAATAATAACGAATGTTTGGCCATATATTACATAAAACTATCACGATTTTAATTTTACTTATACACAATCGGCGACAGCGTTTCGAAAAATTGATTGAACGATGACAGATTAGACAGTGACAGGCGGAAAATGTCAGGAACTTCAGGAGGTGATTAAACACCGAACGCAATAACGTGTCAACTCAAGTTCGATTCTCGACCGTGAAAAATCGGTAATCGAATTTTTTTTTAATCTTTCAAATTCTTCTTATCGCCATCAATCGAGTATAATTACAAAACTTTCTCGAAATAACTTTTGGGCACTTAAAATCGTTTTAAAAAAAATTTTAATGAGCTTTGAAACGGTGTATTCGATTCTTCTTCACTATATTATTATTTCTGATGAAATGGTGTTCCTGCAGTGTTGTTAACGTTTCTTTTATATGGGAATCCTTACAATTTATTATTCCTTTAATATATTAAGAACCGCATCCTCGTCCACGTTCCTATTGAAATATAATGGATATTATTTTTCCTCAAACCTTTACAAAACTATTATAATATTACACGACCAAAATATTATTATTAAAATACTCTACAATACTGTAAACTGTGTCAATTATCGTTATGATTAAATATAAATTATAATAATGGAATTTTTTACTTCATTTCTCAAGGTATTTAAAATTCAAATATCTATTTACTTTTAAACATAAAATATCATATATTTTGCTCGTTTATTCAATTAAAATCATGATAAAATTAAAATTATTGCCAAAAATGTGAAGGTAACACGTTTTTAAAAACACAATACAGTTTAAATATTTAAGTTTCTATTGATAAAAATAAGAAATAAAATTATAATATTTTTCTTTTAAATGGTAATAAAAGAATTCTTCTCTCTCCTTCGTTCCACAAAATAAGAATTGAATCCGGTAAACACGTTACTTTTGGAATTCATTTTTTAACAACACTAGATTTTTCAACGATAAATAATAATGTATTTTACCAAAAAACTTAAAAACCGAATTACCGACAACACGATAGAGTATCCGACATTGTATTTTATTATAATAATCCTTGCGCAAAAATATTTATCATATTATTGTCTACCTATGTTTAAATTTTCATCAAGTTTGGATTAAAAGAAGATAGTTTCTGAATTATTTTTGTCAATTTAAAGTAGTTTTTCAAAATTTTAAAAAAGCAATTGAGAATTTCGAAAAATGGCATGTATCATATAGGGACAAATCCGGGTTCAAAATTTGTTGGTCAAAACTTTAAGACAAGTATTTTCGTACGAAAAAAAAAAAAAATTAAAAATTAAATAAACATCATTTTAAAAACACTAGCATCTTCGCTTTGCTCAGAATCTAAAAAAAATTAAAAATAAATTGATGTTGTTTGGTCTAATGTACTCGAAATCCGTGTGAAATGTATCCGAATTCGAATAGGCATCGCATGTACGTCGTATCATCGTTGTATTGTAAAGTTTTGTATCGTCTTCCGAAGTTTTTCGACACGCTTCTCAACCTTCTTATACGAATATAAATAATAATCGTGTACGCCAGTGGTCGGCAAGCCACACGAGCTATTTGAATGCCTTCTGCCGTTATTTTATAGTAGACATTACGTCTCATCTAAATATTTTTAATCTTAAACTACAGGGGAAAGGAAACACAATTTTTTCAACTTCGTAATTATTTATGTTATACGTTATTATTATTATTTATAAAACTGCCAATTATTGTTATGTATTAACTGAGCTTGCACAGAATCGTTTTATTGGAGAAATTATTTATTGTTTCTTTAAAATTCAAAACGTACCTACAAGGGGATCCGACCGGAAGAGCGAAGAATACCTGCAGGCGCGGATCTAGGAAAAAATTTGGGGAGGATTATGTTATAAAATGAAATTTCATTGCCACTTATACTATAGAAAAGTATTAATTAATATTATTAATGTATTCATTTATTTAAGAAAATTATAAATTACTAAAATATATAAAAAAAATTAAGTAAAATTAAATTAAATTAATTTTAAAACTTCAATTATTTAACTATTTTTATTATAAATTCTGTATAATCCACTTTAAAATTAATAATTTAAAATTTAAGAATTTATAATTCTGTAAAACCCACTTTTTAAAAATGAATTGATATCATTAGTAGTTTGATTTAAATTTTACTTAAAGTATAGCATTATTTTTTCAATATTTGATATTTGTGTAAAATGTGCCAAATAGTTTATTATTAATAATACAAGTATAGTTTAATCCTAATTTAATACAATTTTAATAGCATTAAATTAAATAAACAGAAGTGTATTTACGTCATAAACTCGTTAATTAATAATAATTAAAAATTACACTAGTTTATTTAAACATTGCGTTTTATTTTTTTAATTATTTATTAATTTTACATAAAGTTATGAAGACAACAATTTAAAATACTAATATATTATGAACAAAAGAAAAAAAAAGTACACTTATATTCTAATATGGTATAATATTTTAATAATTTCGTATTAATGGGTATAAAATATCTCATTGTATATAATATCCTGATGCAACATCACCGATTTTGAAATTATAAAATAAATATAATATAAATTAAAAAATTTAGAGTAGCATTATAATTTTAAAATGCTACTTACACAAATTTCGTTTTAGAGTGAAACATTTTAATTTATTTACAACCTCTGAAAAGCGAATACTCACAGGACCAATAAAATTGTTCGATATTGAGAGGTGTCCGCTATTGGGAAAAATTAATAAAATATTATGTATTCATTTCTTTGAAAATTTGAATTTTATTGACTTTTTAAAAAATATATTTTCTTTAGGTCATTATCAATTTATTATAATTATTTAAACGTACCAAAATATATTAAACAAAATTACATAATGAAAAAAAAATCTGAAATTTTAGTTTGTTTTTTTTCTTAAATTACGATTTAGATAAATGTCTTTATCGAAAATACAGAAATAGTAATAAATAGTGACCAATAAGTTCGTATTTCTTGAAGCTGTCCATTATTTAGATATATTTAAACACTTCAGACTACCTAAATCTGTCCGCGTCCGTTATTCAGAGGTGTCCACTATTTAGACATTTAGAGGATCATTATCCATTATTTTCAACGGCACAATTTTGGGACCTTAAATTTTGTCCTATATTGAGAAGTGTCCGTTAAGAGAGGTTTCACTGTAATTTCCTCTAAACACCACAATAGGTAACACCATATTCTTTTATATTTAAAAATTTAGAGCAGCATTGTCATTTTTAATTGCTACCTATCTTAACACAAATTAAGTCATCAAGTAAAAAAAATCAATTTATTAACAACATTTGTTTTAAATAAAAATAATTTCTTATAAATATCACAATACTTTTATATTATCAGGTATCATTATATCTTTTTTTTAAATTTTATTAATTTACAAAATACAATCTTTAAGTTGATTCTTTCAAAAATATACAGTATGCAAATTAATTGGAAAGTCAGTAGTTATTACTCCAAATATAATGCAAATATTGAAGTTCCCATCTTTTTCCATGGTTAAAAAAAATCCAAAATTCAAAACCGCACAAAAAAGCATTTTTGACAATTTCGAAAATAGCCACTTTGTAGAATTACTTATAAGTTACTCCGGGAATAAACAATTTTGAAATCGGTTGAATTTTGAATGAATGAGAGCAAATTGTAAAATTGTATGATTTTTAACTTTTAAATAGATACTTAATAAAATGATATTAGGTAATGAAGTACACACAACTCATTATAATTTTTGTTTATTTTTATAAATGTTCAAAATGCCCCCCATTGACTGCTATACATAACTCAATTTTATACAACCATGATCTTTGTAATGAAATTATGTATGTAATTTGCTGTGTTTTTTGAAAAGTAAAATGCTCTCATTCATTCAAAATTCAATTGATTTCAAAATTGTTTTTTTCCCTGAGTAACTTATAAATAATTCTACTAAGTGGCTATTTTCGAAATTTTTCAAAAATTTTTTTTTGGCGGTTTTTAATTTTGGATATTTTTAACCATGGTAAAAGATGGGCTATAAGTCACATATTATGTTAAAAAAAAAACGGAACTTCAATATCTGCATTATATTAGGAGTTATAACTACTGACTTTCCAATTAATTTACTCACTGTATAATAATTACGTACTCACCATCGTTTTATTCACGTGCGTCTGCAACCAAAAATTCAGAAACACTTTTCACTAAATGATATAGAACGTAGGTAATGAGAAAGAAGAATCCAAATGATGATTACCATGATTCATTTTTTACACATAAGCGACTACACGCTTGTCGAAGACTACTATCGAATATCACCATAATAGCAATTCGTAAAAATTATATTTTGGATTGTCGTTACGTACTCGTTTATAGAATATCTTAAGTCATAATTATATGTTTAGAATTTTGATAATATTTATGTTCTAATAATAAGAAAATTTACAATATTTTAGTGTTTTCAATAATTATAAACGTATAATAATACAGTAAATAAAAAATAGAGCAAAAATAAAAATGTTTTAGAGAAAAATTTAAAAATCACTAAAGTGTTAATTTTAAAATAAACAAAAGACCTAAACTTGAATTCCAGGGGGATCAATGACCCCTATAATCTCTTTCCTAGATCCTCCACTGAATACTCGTCACGCGAAGTATGTAGGAATTTTTTTTAATGTTAATAGCTAACTGAAACCAACTCCTAAACGCATGATTCTCAAAAGAAATTATTGTGGTTCTCAAAAAATCTCAATCGTTGCAACAACCCATTTTTGGCTTTTTTGACCAATAAGTTTTCCGACCACTGGTGAACCCCAATGAACCCGACGTTGACGATGATGACGTAAATAACCATGATATTACACAGCCTGCTGTGCGCACGATGTTAAAGTACATTATTTATCATCTTGTTATCATCTCGTACGTGTGTATCATGCCGGAATTCGCACGCGACGACAACACGACACGCGCGTTTCATTTTTCCGACGACGATGAGATTCGTATATCCGTTACGTGCGGGGTCGCGAGCGCATGGGGCTCCGGCGAGACAGGTGCGCGGAAACGACGTTGTTATTGTAGTAATAGTAAATAATAATATGCCCGTGGGGACCACGTCAGAGAAGTTGCAAAAGGGAGAGGGCGAGAGAGAGAAAGAGAGAGAGAGAGAGTGAGAGAGAGGGGAGAGATGGTAGTGGTGGAGGGGTGAAAACGGGCGATATCGTAATGATATGCTGGCTGCAAAGAGCGAAAACAATGCGACAGACGCGATTTCGCACGCGAGCGAAACCATTAGTGGCGACGGCTGTGTGTGCGCATGTATGGAGTTACCGGATTTTAAAATTCGAAACACGGGGAGAGATAAAAATATTATAAATTATGATTTAACAATGTACGCGCACAGAGAAACCACGGAATAGCAAACCAGGCCCGTATCGCGGGGGGAAGGGGAGCAAAAGGGATTATTACCCTGGATTTTTACAAAAAAATCTATTTTAAAGTACCAGTTTTTAATTCTAGAAACAATCCTCGCTTTCGGGTTCCTCAAATCTCAATACTCTGATAAAACATAATTGCAAGTAGTCTGAAGTACCGTTTTTTAAAGCATTGTAATGATATTATATCTAATTTAGATTTTTGTTTGACTCTTAAGTTAAATTAAAAAAAAAAAGTGTGTACTTCGACCGTCGGGATGTTCTTTGCTCCTCGGGTGGATTCTTGATAGGTGTATTGAATTTTAAAGAAACGATAAATAATTTCTTCAATAAAACGATTCTGAACGGAGCATTAGATAATATACAATTATAATAGTCAAATAAATATATTTAATAAATTAATACTGTTATTTAATAGTGTTGGATGAGTAGTGTATTTTGTAAAAAGTTTTCGATTCGAGTCGAGTTGTAACGCTGAGTACCCGAATATTGTGTGTTTATGTGTTTCCGTTACCAAATTCGGTGTAACATATACATGGCAGTCCGTGTAATCTGTGATAACTGATAAGACGTCGCGGACTTGAAAAAAAGTATATTTTGGGTGGCAGTAAAAAGCCACGCCGTAATTACCGGCTTGTATTAAATTTAGCGTAGAAAAATATATAAGATAAGCGAAAAATATTACCTACCTTTTAGAGTGCTCGTTATCTAGAAATATAAATACACGATAAAATTTGTCCGTACTTTCTTCCATTTTTTTTTTCAGTCTAACTCTTGTAAAATGTTTAATTCTTTGTTCGTCAGAAATTTTATTTCACCAAAATATTTGAAACGAAATTTTCTACCTACGTACCAAGTTTCAACACAATCGTTCGAACCAATTTTCTTTTATGTACGTTTAAGTGTGTAATTTTAAGTAAAACTAACGAATTTTGTCGAAATTCTAACTTTAAGCGTTTACAGAGAAAAAGCTGACTAACGATTTTCGAGATATTTTTAGGCCATTTAGACATATATGAGTAAGATCATATTAAATTTTCAAGTCTTAATATCAAAAATCAAAAATTTTATTACATAAAAACTAACAACAAATGAGATAATTTTTTTGAATACTTTACTTAAAATTGATCAAATGTTTTTGAAATTTGTATGAAGCATTTTCATAACTATTTCTAGTAGTTGGTGAAAATTTCAAGTTTCTAGCTACATTATTTTTATTTTTGAAGTTATGTTAAAAAGCAATTTTCGTTTTTACGAAAATTCCGGTTATAGCATATTTTGCCGTTTTTTGTCAGATTTTCCGCGTTTTTGAAAAAAGTATTGAGAAATTCGAAAAATGGCTTTTCAAAAGTACAGTCTGGATGTGATTTTGGATCCATGAAGTTACTGATCAAAACTTTTGAACAAGTATTTCTGTACGAAAAAGTGTTCATAGAAGAAGAAAAAAAAATAAACATCGTTGTAAAAACATAAGCTTCTTTACATTGTTCAGAATCTAAAAACTATTATGAATAATGCTATATAAATAATACCTATATGAATAATACCTATAATACTTTCTTATTAAATATTTTCTTTTTTGTATAGTACTAGGTTATTAGATTTAAGTTTTATGTCATTTATTGTACTCTTTAATTTTGGGGGTGTTAAATTTAAATAAATAAATAAAAAATATTACCCCCTAAACATAATCTTTACCCTCTCCCTAAAAATGAATTTAAGGTAGAATTATTACTTTTTTTTATTTTATGCCCCCTTCAAAATTTATTTTGTCCCCCAGAAAATTTGGTCTGGCTACGGGCCAGTAGTGGACGCTCTCGATCATCGAAACGGTTCTCGTTCCCACAATATTATGAAAACGTATGCAGTCCGCCGTCATTTAGTGATGTCCATCGGAGGAGGTTTCACCGCATATTACATTAATACGTCATGTGAATTTAATATATTAATATGCATAGTAATTAGGTTTAATAATAGATACTCGTGTGTTTAAATGGAAATCGCGTGGTTTCAATTACCGCCTCTTGCTGCAGTGCGATCAAATTTGATTTTAGCCGGACAAAATTTTTTTTTCACATTCGACTTCGACACGACTCGATACGTTAATTTTGAAAAATATTTTTCAATTAGAATATCCACTCGCTATACCTACTGATGAAACGATTCGTAAATAAAACGTTTATATGTTATTCGTTGTCTATACGATAGACATATAGGTACAATAAAAACTATTCAATCTTTTTTAAGTCTACTACGTTTTTAAATCATTTTTTCGAAATTATAAATTGTTGTCTTGGTCATCTTTATTATCGTTGTCATAAACATATTCGTCCTCGTTATTTTATTCAATTCTATACAACTTACCAATGATTTAAAAACATTAAAGTTAATGAAACGTGTGTGTGTGTGTGTGTGTAAAATGTGAATTCGTATTACTGAGGTCACTTACTCTCGGACGAATTAAATTAAACATTTTTATTTATTCATTTTTTTCCCCTACGTTCAGATGATATTACTTGATTATTATTTTAAAAAAATGTTTCCATCTTAAATTCGGTCAGATTGCAATAAATCCCGATAATACAATTATCTTTAAATTACGTTTCACAATAAAATACAGTAAGTATACCACGTAAATATGGTTTAAAACAGAGGTTCCCAAACATTTTCAACCGACGGCGCCCTTTTGGATCTGAATATTTCTCCTAGCGCCCTTTTCAGTAAAATTAATGTTTTTTTTTTTTTTTTTTTTTTTTAGTTCAAAATTGATAAATTTCAAAATGGGGTGTATAAAGGAGAAGAGCATTTGCGAGGGAATATCATGTGCAGTTTTTTTATAAACTATTTTACAAAAATGATATAACATTTAGAAAATATTCTCTTTAATTTTAATAACATATTATGTGAAAGGTCTAAAGCAGTGGTCTTCAACCTTTTTATCTCACAATCCATATTTTTTACTTCTATTTTTTCGCGACCCATGTCAACTTTGTTAGTCATAAGAAACAAAAACAAAAAAAAAATCTAAAATTATCATCACTAACTGCTAAAAGCTATAATATGTCATTATAGAAGTACTTTTTTAACGAAATAAATAAACGTTTTAATATTTGTATATTATATTGAATTTTTGTTACAAAAAGGAAAAAAAATTATCTGAAATTTGACAGTGACTGTTTTCAAATAATTAATTCTATCTTGGCTCAATTTTAGACAGTGCAATCCACAAATCATATTTGGTTAAAAGTCTATTTCTTTTGGACGTTTTCAATTTTTACGTTAAAAAAAACAAATTTTCACAAAGGTACAATTTTAGAAATAATATTAATAATATTAAAATTGCTTTAGGTTCAAAATCTGCGCAATTTCCCATGCATAAGTGCACTCGATATATTACTAAAGAAGTTTTACTGAACCATTTTTTTAAGTTTGTTATCAAAAGGAAACTTAATTTTCAATGTCAGTAGACATTTTTACTGTCATCATATCTACTGGAAATATTTAATAATTGTTCAATCCATTTATAATTCGAATATGTTTAGGAAAATTTTTGTTAAATGATTTATTTAAATTTGTTAAATGTCCATGGGTACCGTAGTTGTGTCTTCTTAGTTAATTTTATTACAGTACTTTATTTTAAAACGTACAAACGTGAGTAACATTTTTATCATTTTTAGAATATACTCGAGCTTTTTATATACGAAGTTTTTTATTAAATGTCTCTATAAATTTCGCTACATTTTTTCATTAGTTGAATGTAGACAACAAATGTAGGTGTACAAAGTCTCTTTAACTTTTTAGTTACATATTTTATATCTTAATCCACGTAATCTTTATTTATTACAATTTATTTATTTTTAAATCACGTAAATGTTGACAGCACGGCGCGACGCCCCTACAACAACAACGAGACGCCCTAGGGCGCCGCGGTGCACACTTTGGGAACCACTGGTTTAAAACGTTCATAAATTAACGGATAAATTAAGATTATAAGATAACCGAGGTAAACATATTTGTATTTTCATACTTAACAATCGAGCGGAACGAAAAGCATTTTTCAGACAAGTGTGTATACACACAAAATTGTACATACAAAACTTTTTATTTTTTTCTGCGTATTCTAATAACTAATAGCACATTTTGGCTATTTTTCCCGGCTAAATTTGTATTTTGTCCTACCGTTTTATCACGGGAATTTGATTAATAATTGAACATTGACCGTGCGTTTAGGTAAACTTTATATGCAGATTGCAGAGCCGCATCAATATTAAGACAACAAAGGAAATCGCGTAGGCCGAAATTTTGTAAAAGTGACTACATTTTCATACTGTCATTTATATGTAGTGTTAGTTTTACCTACAGTGCAGTTAAGACTTAAGTAATTAAATATTTCATTATTTCTAAGGGTGTTAACAAATCCATTATTGAGGAAGTTTTTAAAATATAGTGCTTATACCAGTTACACAAAGAAATATTAAAATAAATTCAGGAGCACAATTTTATTTAATCCTTATTTAAAAATCAAATCTTTTAAAACATTGCCTTTTTAATTATTATATTTTAAATGGAACAATACTTTTATTCCGTAAATTCATTACTAACGCAATTTGAAAATGAGAAAATGCATTTATAGTTGAATACATGAGTGTCTAAATAAATAATTGCAAGTATTTCTGCGAATTTAAATTAAATTTCCTAGCAATTTTGGTTACAGCCCATCATTATCGTAATAACTATGGAACAGAATACGGATATATTATATGTACGGAATAAAGGTGCTGAAATATGATTTTTAACCGTTGTAAATATTGATTTATTTTAAATTCAAATATTGTATTATACGAGTGTGTTAAAAAAAAAAAAATTGATAAAAAAAGGAAAATAATTGATCTCATAATTTATAGTCGATACATTAATAACTATTTTATAATATTTTCAGTCTGACGAAAATTATATGCTAAAATTTTTATTTGTAATTTATACTTTTTTTAAATTTTTATCGTCAATTCTGATGACTTTTTGTTTCTAACGATTTATTATTTAAACATTTTATTTTATGTAAATTTCCCTTTCAAATTTCGGCTTTAAAGTCGCAATTATTCCTGATTATTAATCAGTTTTTACAGAAAATGTGTATTTATAAATTCATATAGCTTGAGGTGTACAAATATAAGCTAAAATAAAAATAAATGCAATGTTATGACGTATGCATGAAAATGTTAAAAAATTTAAAATTTACAAAGAATACGTCAAATAAATCGAGCAACGTTTTAATGAAAACAATAAATTTAAATTGAGCACATTAATTTTTTTGTATCAAATAACTGGGCGTCACGCTTTTGGGCGAATTTTTAAAAATTCCAATGTGTTTGGGCAATTTAGCATAATGCGTTTGGGCGAGTGATTTTAAAACATTGTAATGCGTTTGGGCGACCTTTTTTTATTATTTATTTTTAATAAGTACCCAGGAATGCTGTATTTTATCAATCCATTTTCCCTCTCATTTTGACAGACTTGGGACTGTCTGTGCATTCCACGGGCATGATTAATATTGGATTGTTTTTTTATGTGTGTGCGCGTCTAATTAAAAATTGAAATGATTTAGATTTTTTTTTTTAATTAAGTCAAAATATAATTAAAATTGAAAAAATATGTTTATTTTTTAAATTTTTTTTTCCTGGGAATTTTACTCCCATACGTTGTATATATTCTAATTTCTAAGACCTGACATATACTTATCCCAGCATGTTTTTAAATATTCTTGTTTTTCTAATATGACTTTTCGTAATTGTAAATATTTTTATTTAAAGCATTGCATTTTGTGTTAGTTTCTACTTGAATTTGTTGTAACACATTAATAATGTCCAAAGCAAACTGATATTTGAAAATATGATAGAGTGACCGATAGACGACCTGCAATAAGACATAGCCATTTCTAGGTTGATATAAAATTCCCTATAGAATAATATTTTTATCTTAATCATTACAATTTTATCTTTTGTATTGTCTTGCACCGTCCGCACTGCACGCCAATCACTTGTTCAATAATTGAACCCTCAGTACTACATTGACACACAATCTTCGCTCACTAATTATCTCTAATCTAAAGATAAATGATAAATAAAATACGAAAAATAATAATCCCGATCACAAAATTCAGAAATAAAAAAAAATATTGTCTCGCCCAAACACATTATAAGAAATTCGGTTAACTCGCCCAAACACATTACTTCTATTATACGGGTAAAAAGGCAATTCGCCCAAACGCAAACCACCCGAAATAACTGAATAGCTAATTCTAATAAATTTAATACAACGAGTCCGTTCTGTAGTAGTTATTCAAGACTTTAAAAGTCAATGATAATAATAATAATAATTATTATTATTATAAATGTAATTAAAACGTGTAAAAACGATATTAGTTGTAATTTGTTTAGGCGTGAAACATGGCGTATTCGAAATAAATAATCGAAAGGGTTATTAATTTGTTTAAAGGGATGAAGGGAGAAACCATACTTTAGACCATGGATGTTTACGAGGTCCACGAAACCTAATTAATCTGACTCTGACTGCTGTACAAGTATACACAAAGTATACACGCACAAACGAAATATTAATAATGCAAAAGATTTATTTAGATTCTGAACGAAGTGAAGAAGCTTATGATTTTACAATGATGTTTATTTTTTCTTTTTTTTTTTTCTAAG
>JAIPRM010002191.1:10570-32000 GCA_025469315.1 Stegophylla sp. TES_Ste_2020 | reverse complement strand
TTGATCGAAACTTTTGGTCCAGCATTTCTATACGAAAAAGTGTTTACAGAAAGAGAAAAAAAAAAGAAAAAATAAACATCATTGTAAAATCATAAGCTTCTTCACTTCGTTCAGAATCTAAAAAACTATTTATACTTTTAGCAGTGCTTTTGATTATCCACCCATGTATGGAAAAAAAGCTCAAGTGTGGCTACAGCCTAACAAGCCATACCCGTGCGCAGTGCGCACGCCTATGATCATAATCTTACTTATAATGTACCTAGTCCTATAATTCTTAGCTTTTTTTAATTTCAAATAATTTTATATTTCTAAAAGATATTAATATACTTTGTTATTATGTTTTATTACCTATTACAATATTACATACTTTTTAATGTATATAAATAAACAGAAAAGATATGTGATGGAAAATTAGTTATTATGTAAATTGTCTTAACAAAGAATGTCTGGTAAATGTTTTCGAATGCCCTATTTGTAATTGATCTTAGAAATACTTGGAAGAATATGTTTTATTAGTGTATCATTAAGCAACTAACAATAATGTTTATTATACTATATAGCTAAGGAGGGAATAATTGACAGTCTGTCAATGAATTTTTTTATGATTATTTTTATTACAGTACCTACTAAATGCATACTGAGTTTAGAAGTTGATATTTTTTTTACTTTTACATTTCTGTGGTAATGTGTTTTTATATGTAAATATTCTAACAACGTCGGTTTTAATTAATGTGGGAAATGTATTTTTAAATTTAATTTTAAGTGTTAACCATGACAGAATAGATGAATTGAGAATTGGATATTTAAATAAAATAAAACGGTTTAAAATTTCTTTTCAAAATTAATATTTAGTTTGTTATCCGGCTTTTATACAATGCTGGATACCTATTTTCTAATTTGTATACCTATTTTATCTATTGATTATTGAACTATAATGTATTTTCATTTGAATTTTGAATTGTATGTATTATTTTACAATGTCTTGATAATATGTTATAATGTGAGACACGAATAGTGGTAGCTGCCCACCCAGTTTGTAGACAATAGTTCTCATTTTATTACTGAGATAATATATCAATAATTAATTATAGTTACAGTAAAACTTCTAACGGATACCTCTAAATAGCGAACACTTACCAATAGTGGACAATTATTCAGGAACGGAGTTGTATTCATTACAAGCTGAACTACCCTCTGAATAGCGGACACCTCCGAATAACGGACGAAATTTTGGTGACCGAGAGTATCCACTTTCAGAGGTTTCACTGTATTAAGTTTATTTGTATTGTATTACTTTTAATAAATAAATAATAATAATTTGCATATACACACGGCGTTAAAAAAAAAATTTAATATTAAAAAAAATAAAAAAAAAAAAACATTTTTAAAATATTTGGAAAAAGTTTGGCAAACAGTTTTATAAGCCCTACATCGAAAATCTACTTGGTACGTCAGCCGCCAAGTTATGTAGCACGGACTATAATATAATATGATATGATATAATATAATATGATCTGAACAACATACAACATCAAATAATATATTTGAAAACTATGTCTTCAGAAAAAATAAAAAAATTACTTAATACGTGATTAGGCGGACCTCAGTGATGGATTGAAGAGGAGGACAAGGGGCCTGCTTGTTTGGCAGGTATTTATTAATTAATTGGCCTATTTCCTGGATTAAAAACTTAAGTTATTTTTTAATATTTGTGACGTAAAATATATAAGGAAAAATAATTTGAAAAAGCCGGAAATACTTCGCACCATGGATATTCTTCACTCCTCGGGTCAGATACTCTTGATGTGTGTATAGAATTTTAAAGAAACGATAAATCATTTCTTCAATAAAATGATTTTGAACGAAGGAAGTTAATAATATAAAGAAAAATAATATGTAGTCATTTTCAACACACCCACCAAGAGTACCTGAACCAAAGAACAAAGAATATCTGTGGATAATCCGTACTTCGCTCCTCGGATGAGATAATCTTGACGGGTGTGTTGAATTTTAAGCAACGTTAAATAATTTCTTCAATAAAACGATTATGAGCAGAGCTTCAACTAATATACATTAATAATTATCAGTTTTGAAGAACTGAACTAAAAATTATTTTGTTACATACGACATTTACGAAAAACGAAAATTGATTTTCAAATATTCATATACACCTAATGAATACTCCATAAATAATTTCAAATTACAATAAAATATAAACATCATAATAAGATAAAATAAAGTAAAGTAGCTCTAATTATCGTAAATCAACATTTATGAATTATAACATAATTAGTACTATAAAAAATATATATAATGTTTATCGTGGAAGCTTCTGGTCAGTCACGGTTAACTAAAGTGTAAAATATTTCGTTAATCGGGTAAGATTCAAACCCAGTACCGTAGTATTTTAATACTGACGCCTTAACCACTGAGCCACACTAACAGTGTTTAACAGTACGTATTTTTATATGATAACCGAAAATATAGAATTTTCAAAATAAAATAATTCGAAAACTATTGGTGCACGTACTCAACGTCAAAAAATGTATAAAATAGCGATAAAACATTATCAACCTTCTTGACGTCGTAAACTACAAAAATATTTCATAATATTTGTCTGTACTTTCTCCGATTTTTTTTCAATCAAACCCTTGTAAAATGTTTTATTCTTAATCCGTAAGAAATTTTATCACACCAAAATATTCGCAACAAAATTCTCCACTTAGGGTACCAAGTTTCAAAAAAATCGTTCGAACCAATTTTCTTTAATGTATGTTAAAGTGTGTAATTTTAGGTAAAACTAAAGAATTTCGTTAAAATTCCAACTTCAGACGCTTATAGATTTCTTCAATAAAACGATTCTGAACGAAGTTTTAAATAATATACAATTATAATAGTCGGTTAAATAAGTTTAACAAATAACTACTGTTATTTAATAGTGTATGAGTAATGTATTTTACATACGTAATTTAATTCGAGTCCAGTCGAGTTGTAACATTAAGTTCTCGAATATTGTGTTTGTCAGCTGTCAAGTAATTAATTTTCTCACAAAAATACTAAAATCAATAATAATTTATTTTCATTACATCAAATCGTTTACAGTTCATTAATTGGTATTTGGGTACTATTATGGGAAAACAATATAAATATCTCTTGACTTGCTGAGCAACGTGGGGACATTTCGGTTTGATAATAGTAAATTGTATGCATATCAGTCAAAATCAGGTAATATTATTTAAAAAAAAATAATAACGAATAAAGGTATGCTATGACGCGCATTACATTTTATCGACGCACTGGCGAGATGAACAAGAAGGCGAGGAATAATAATTATTTGGATTTTGAGCTAACTATAGTTCTTAAATTTATTTTTCAATAGGTAATACAGTGGAATAAACAAAACAATTTTTCTCAAATGTCGAGTAATCGGCCAACACTATTATTAATTAATAAAAGATTAATTCATGTCCATTTTACTATTCAAGTAAATGACCAATTTTGTGTAATATTATATTACATAATAATAAGGAAAATATACGTGCCAAAAATCAGATTATCCGTCATAATTTTAATTTTAAACGCTTGTAAAAAATTATTCATAAAGTCTACATTTAAGTAAATTTTACCCAGTGTACAAAAACATGTGGACAAAAGAAAATTTCTACCAGAATAAGAACCAATTATTTTCAAATTTAAAAGTTTTAATTAAAAAAAACAATCAATATTTTAGGTTAAAATGACTAGTTTTATGCTAATTTTAACTTTAAACAGCTATGGCCTACGGCTACATTGGATCCGTTTCCGATCCGATCCGTATCAATCCGACCCGACCAACATCCTACTCGTCCGATATTTGTGGTTACATCACATCCGATTTTGTACAGATTAAAAGCAAATATTATGACATCATCAGGTCATCTGCTGCGACTTTTATTTTATTTGCACGTACTTCTCTTACAATTAACACGTTTTGGCGCAGTTTCATTTTATAATTTTTAGTCAATATGTTTTCAAGTTATTTTGTCCCATAATGTTGGTTTTGAGTGAACAATTTCAATTAAGCGCTCTTTATCGTATTCCATCATTAAATTTAAGCCTCTAAGTTATTTTTCTTTTAATATTAAAATTTTAACTTCAATTAATTAAATTTTATCGAACATACTACACAGTGAACAGACAGTAGACACTGCACAAATGGCTACATGTCTTGACCTATGCAAACTCATACACAATAAATATAGTGATAATTAATTTTAAAAATAATTTTGATTACTAATTTAATTTAATAATAAATCAAAATAACCATATTTTGTTCCACTCGTCGGATGAAAAACAAACCAAATATGTTTTCAAGCCGACGTGTCCGACTATATATAGTCCATATACCAGAAACGGCCAAAACGGAGAAATATAGCCACTACCGAAATTATACATAGTTTTTTCTTCCAACTAGTCGGATCATCGAATCGGATCGGTATCGATTTTTGATCGATATCAGAAATCAAAAATTTTATTACATAAGAACTAACAAATAATGAGAAATTTCCGAAATTGTCAAAATGCAGTACTCAACACAAAATTGACCAAATCTTTTTGAAATTTTTAAGAAATGTTCTCATAACTATTTTTAGTGGTTGGTGAAAATTTCAAATCACTAGCTACATTATTTTAGAAGTTATGTCAAAAAGTAATTTTCAATTTTACGGAAATTGCGGTAATTGCATATTTTGCCGTTTTTCGTCAATTTTTCGACAGTTTTTCCCCATTTTTGGAAAAAGTATTGAGAAATTGGAAAAATGGCCTCTTTAAAGTACCATCTGGGTACGATTCCGGTTCTATAGAGATACTGATCGAAACTTTTGGACAAGTATTTCTATACGAAAGTGTTTCCAGAAAGAGAAAAAATAAATAAATAAAAAATAAACATCATTGTAAAAACATATTAAACTTCTTTACTTTGTTCAGAATCTAAAAGTATTTTCGTGATAGGAATAAAAAGTTAAATATATCGTAAATGTATCATTTTTATCATAAAATACTGGTGATTTTTAGTTATATGACTTGATACAATATACAAGCTTATTAAAACCTTTTTAACCCTGGGAGGGATTTTGCCTTCATGACATTTCACCCGGTTACTAAAATAATCACTGCACCAAAAATTTCATTAAAGATAGAAATCAAACAGTATTTGACTAACATAAAGCTATCAATAAAATATTAAGATTAATATAATTACTTTTTTCGTGATATATTGTATAAGTAATTATAATTATTCAATATGATCAATTTATACAAATTTTCGCAGCACATCTACAACATTATCACACCCTTTGGGAAACAGTGCATTAACAAAATAATCAATTAGACATATACCTAAGTGAATGAGATTATATTAAATTTTCAAGTATTAATATCAAGAATTAAAAATTTTATAAAATAAAACTCGAAAAAAAATGAGAAATTTTGAATATTTTAAAAATTCTATAAAAAAATTTTAAATTGATCAAATTTTTTTTGAAATTTTTATGAAGTATCTATAGGAAAATTTTTAGTAGTTGGTGAAAATTTCATGTTTCTAACAATTATTTTTAAGGATATGTTAAAAAAAAAACAAATTTCAATTTTACAAAAATTCTGTTTATGCCATATTTTGTCATTTTTATTTTACTCGTTTTTGGAAAAATTATTGAGAAATTTAAAAATTGAACTCTTTAAAGCACCAACTGTATGTAATTTCCGATCTAAAATATTACAAATCGAACTTTTGGACAAGTATTTACTACGCTCAGAATCTAAAATCAAAAAAAAAATTCTAATTAGAAGAGCTAAGTTTACACAAAAACCTTTAATATTTGAGTGTAATCACAAATGATAACAATCAATTATTAAGGAAAATAAATGTCTTTAATTTCATTACCAATATTGAACATAATAATGTATACTATAAACTTTATAGTATAAAGTATTACAGATTATTATTAAATAATAACCATAAACCATAAATTACCATAAAACCATAAATTTTATGCATATTTATTTTATGTGATCCTAATACAAATGAAGACCAAGGTGCAACAGCTGAATACATCCGATGAATAGTCACAGAATAAAACATTAAAAACTAATTTTTGTAATCCTGTTGGGTGGAATAAGCAGATATGTCCAGACGTATCTGTGAAAATATTATATATCCACATTTTCTTTCATTGGGTGCAAAAACCGAATATGTCTGGACGTATCTGGTTACTGCTCCCAACACATCTATTACATTTTTGGTTTTTTAGTGGGTGCAATTACCAGATATAAAAAGATTGTTTTTTTACTCAATACAATATAAAATTATATTATTATTTCATTATATTTATTAATTATTATATTTCAGTATTACTATTTATTGTTTATTGGAATCCTATGGTAATACGGTACACAATTTATTATTTTAAGGGACATTGGGGCATTTAAAAAAATAAAAAATAAAGAAAATATTAATGGTACATAGTACATTAAAAAATAATAGTATTGCTATTTAATATACTTACTAATGATAAGTGACTACCGAGAACTATTTTAATAACTAATTTTATTGGTTACAACAACCAGATATGTTTAAAACCGAAATTGGATACTTATCTGGTTGCAACAACCAGATATATCCATAGCCAAAATTGGATGTATCTGTGGTTATTGCAACTGATAAAAAAAAAATGATTATTTCAATTTTTTAGTTTTTTACAAATATTATTGTGAATATAGTATATATAACAATGGGAATGATTTTAATTAATATATCTCATTATTATAAAAATAATAATACCTCGTTTTTAAGTTTTGGTTGATTTACAAATTTTATAGGTAGTTTTTCATGTACCCTGAAAAATTTGAAAAAATGGACGTATCTAGTTATTGCAACGTGGTCTTTAAATGTAAGGTTATTAAACTTCATTAATTCAACACATTGTATAGGTAGAGGTACATATTATGTATAAATTAATTTAATATTTTTGTCTCATACCTAAAATTGATTAATTAATGTTAGCACTTGTTAGATTGAACTATACAACTGAATTATGTAAAAATCTTTATATAATTTAAACAATCACTAAGGTAGGTACAAAATATACACTAAAATTTTCCTGAATTTTTCATTTCTTTTAATTAATTAATTAATTAATTTTTTAATTAATTTTTAATCTCAGAAAAAAATTACAGCATAATAAAACATACATCAAAGTAATTTTAAATGACACGGAATAACAAATCATATCTCATAATTAAACTTAAATTAATAAAGTACTTTAATCAAAAAATAATTTTAATCAATCCTTCAAACAATAATGCATTATTAATTTAATTATATAATAAACAAGATTACTATGAAACAAAGCACAAAAACACTGTTTTCATATATTAAAACTTATAAGTAAAGACTAGATTTAATTGAAATAAATTGCATTTTTTTTTTTTTTTGCAATAAAGATAAATCAGATCTAATTAAATATAAAGCTGATATATATTAAAAATATTCTACCTGTTTAATTATTTTACAATGCAATTTTTTTCAATTTTCGACATTTTTGCAATATTCCCACGTTTTTAATTTTTTTTTTTTTTTACAATTTAGAGTATTTCATGTGTTTAAATGAAAAAATACGTAACATCTAATACGGCTCTATTTTTATTTTTATTTTCTATATAATATATGTAAATGCTATAATGATGAGCCGAGTTCGTTACGAACAGATCTGAACAAATCCGAGTAGTCTATGGTTGTACCATAGTCATTATTAAGAATTATATTATTATCCATTATTATTCATATCATTCAAGAAATAAATGGATATAATTCATAAATTTTTTATAAAATTTATATAACTGTCTACCATATAATTTCCTAGCTATATTATTTTTACCATCACATTTCTTACATAGATTCTGTACTAAACTATTGTGTACCTATATATTGATTGGCATTTATCTTTCGTCTGGAATTTTCTAGAAGCTTAGAGAATCCAAATTACTGCATGAAAGTTTTAGAATAGTCCAGCAAACAATAAGCGTATATATAGTATATAGGTAATTAAATTAAACATAGTAGTTCAGCGGATCCATGTGCGTTTACTTGTTAGTACCTTAGTACCATTTCTTTGATCAATTTGATGGCACAGTGAACGTATTCAACGTAATGCCTAAAATAAAATTAACTTTAAAAAGTAAAATTATAAATTGTTCCTTACAATAAAAATAAAGAAATATTTCCATCAGATGGAAAGGTTACATATTGTCTCGTATGTAATAAATCTGTGTCTACTGAAAAAAAATATCTATTACATCATCATTCCAAAACAAATAACTTTTACATTTTATACTCATACTACAAGTAATCTACTACATATTATTTCAAAAATATATTTAAATTTTTTTAGTTCAACAAACAAATGCATTACAAAGGAAAGAAAAAACAGCTTTTGATTACTTCTCAAAATTGATTAGTAAAAATGAATTTTTACAATGATGTTTATTTTTTTTTTCTGTGTACAACTTATCATATAGAAATACTTGTCCAAAAGTTTCGATCAATAACTTTTTGAAACCGGATTTACCTCTAGATTGTACTTTAGAGAGGTCATTCTTTGAATTTCTCAATTCTTCAATTTTTTTTTTTTTTTTTTGGAAAAACTACCCAAAATTTGACAAAAACGACTCAGAAACCATCATTAGAAAATTATATAAGAAAGATTTTGGTGCAAGAAAATTTTGAAAATGTGAAAAAAAAATTTTGGACATTTTTCTAACATTTTTTTTTCTCATTTATTTTTTATATTATAAACTTCCTTCGTTCAGAATCATTTTATTGAAGAAATGATTTATTGTTTCTTTAAAATTCAATACACTCGTCAAGAGAATCCCACCGTCGTGCGAAGAACACCCATCGTGCAAAGTATATTCGGCTTTTTGAAGATTTATGTAATGCATTTGTTGTAGCAAATATTCCTTTGCAATTTTGGAAAAACAAACTAGCAAATCAATTCTAGACAAAAACACTTAAAAAAAAAATTACATATCAAATATTCATGAAAGCATTATGGACAAAATAATTAGTGATATTAAAAACAATTACATTTACATAACTGTTAACGAAAGAACCGATCCAAAAGGTTTGTATAAATATGTTTGTTTAATTTCTCATAAAATAAAATATACTATTTTCGTTAAGGTTTAGGTTATTGCAAATTTATTAATTGGTAAATTAAATGGAAAGCTTAGAAAATCATATTTTGTTACATGTTAAGAACTAGAATCTACTATTTATGAAACTATTTGTCAGTTATTAATTCCTCATTAAAAAATATTTCCTAGTATTAAACAAAAAGTATTACTTTATTCATATTAGTGATACTGGTACTTATATGATCAAAGCAGCAAAAACATTAAAAATATTTTTCCTGAAATTAATTCATATTACATGTATGGCGCACACAGTTCATTCGAGAATTGTATCCAGATATTAATAAATTGATTAACAATGGTAATATATTAAGTACTTATTTAAAATTTAAATACTTATGTAACTTATTTTGTTTATTTCAGGAAAAAAGTGTCCTAATAGCACCATAAAAAATAAATAAATACAGAAAAGAAATGCCGGGTATATACCTTTACCACCCAAAACTATTATGTATTACAAGATAGGGAACATGGTTAAATGCTGCGTTTTTCTATACAAATAATTTTAAAAAGTTTAAAAACGTGATTGAAAGTTTAACAGATGATCCTACAAGAGTTGAAAAACTGAAACAGCTTGTACAAAATAATGCAGTCAAATGCGTTTTAGCATTCATAAAATTAGACTTACCCGAGTTATCCACGAATCTCAAAAAATTAGAAGAATCTAATAGTAAACTACAGAAAAGCATGGATATTTTTAGAAAAATTTAAGATATTTTAACAAATATTCTTGGTCTAAATAAGAAAACAATTAAAGTAAAATTTATGTATATAACTGAAAAAAATAAAAGATATAAAACTTTAGTTTTGCAACGAAGAAATCATGTCAGGTAAAGCAAATGTTAATTTAGATATAATACCTACTTTATTTAATTGTTTTAAATATACACATATAAGACAAAAATCAGTTTTTTTTTTTTTTGTACAAACAAATTTTAAGTTATTGAAGATTTAATTTTAAAGAAAATAGTTTAGAAATGTATTTAATTATCAATTTTAATTCCAAAATGTAACATTTATAGAAGTACTTTTTTGTGTTTATTAGGTATAATAAGAATACAAACTATTTACAATAATTTTTACTTTTAAATATATATATATATATATATATATTTAATTTAATAAAGTTTATTTATATATATATATTAAATATATATATTTAATATATATAAATATATATAACTTTCATTTTTATAATGCAATTTATTTTACAATTCTTATGTGATTTTTGGTGAAATTATACAATTTTATTATGCAATTTTTCTGTGTTTTCAATGCAATTAAATCCAGTCTTTAATTATAAAGTTAAATTAAAACAGCTATAAAAATAACATGTAACTTAAATTTAATTCAAATATGGATATTATTTAAGCTGTTTTATTTAATGATTATAATTATTTAATTTAAATTTATTCCCAAACTATAGTTCAGGAGTTCGAGTATAAGAGGTAGTAATAAACATTTTTTAATAATTTAATTTATACACAACATGTCTTTACTCAGAAATACAGCTATATAAATATGTAGAGTATTTTTAGTCTAACACTGATCAAGAAAAGCACAAAGATAAATTTGAAATAGCCATATCTAGTTTTAAAAGGCAATAAACAACTTGTTCAACAAATAAAATTAAAAATTTGTTATTTTCGAATGTATATTTCAAATACTTCTGAGTAGTACTAGTACAGATAATTTAAAAAAAATTAGAAATACTTAGCGATATTCTTCACTTCCTGGGATGGATAGGGTATTTGAGATAGATGCGCAGAATAGGTTAAATTTAATATATTCTGTGGTAGATGAGTTGAATTTAAAAAAAAAATTTCTTCAATAAATAATAATAATTATTTTAGATTCTGAGTGAGTTTTTGAATTTACAACGATGTTTATTCCCTCCCCCCCCAGTTCAATAAACACTTTAGCGTATAGAAACTGATCCAAAAGCCTCAATCAGTCACTTTTTATATCACATTTGGGCTTTAGATGATACTTAGAATTTTTCAAAATTCACATTATTTCAAAGGGTTTACACACAAAGGGTTACCATTGTGCCCCCCAACTTGACACCCCTCAGACACAGGATCCTCAACTCCTATCCACCCTACCCCTACCACCAGTACTCTACCCTGTGATCATGATAACTTTGTACCCATGGTAACAGGGTAACATGGTAAAAAGATAACCATTAGCCACTATTGTATCCATGGTAACAATGATAATGTGTAATTATTGATAATAATAAAACCTCTACTCAGAATTGTTTTAATGAAGAAATGATTTATCGTTTCTTGTAAACACTTTTTCATGGAGTTTTTGAGAAATTTTATACTTTAAGATTATAAAAAATAAATAATTTTAAACAGAGAGAAAATAAAAACATATTTTAAACATTATGTTTGAAACTTTTATTTTAAACACACAATGTCTAAAACAAAATGTTTAAAACATCAAAAACAGTCAAACATACTCATATGTATAACCAACAGCATTTAAAAAATCTTAAAAATCATAAGTTTTTTTTTTATAACCACTTTAAATTAACATTCTGATAGAATTTATTGATTTCGCATAGAATTACACACTTCAACGCATATAAAAAAAATTAGTTCAACCGATCTTTACCAAACTTGGTATAAAGATGGAGAATTACATTGTGAAAATTTTGAAGCAAGAAAATTTATTTACGGTAAATAATTTAAAATTTTACAAGGTTTTACTTAAAAAAATTGGAAAAAGTACGGAAAATTTACTATAAATAAAAATGAACATGGATTACTTTGTTATTAAACAATAGTATTGGACTCTTACTGGACATTAAAAAAGCAATTGTGAATTTTATTTGAATGTATTATTGAAAAATAAATTTGAAATCTATAAACAGCTCAAAACCCAAATATTCCCACAAAAACTCTAAAATGCCAATTACAGAAAGGTTGATGATTTTGGTATTTACTAGTTGGGTCCCACTGTTCAATTTTCGATTAAGTTGAGTCTCAGATTTTATAGGTAGTACACTAGTTGGGTCTAAGACTATTACAGGTAATACACTAGTAGTTGGATCCTGTACATAAAAATATTTATAAAAATTTTATCAAACTATAAAATGTATATATCTATATATATATTATATAGTACCACTTATAAGATTTACAACACACTTATATAGAATGTTGTTACAAAATAAAAGTTTTTAAATTGTGGTAGTTTCATACTGATTGCAAAATTTTTTTAAAAGTTACACTATGCTTTATATTTAAAGAAGCGCAACTTTTTATAATAAAAAAGCTGGACATACTTTGCACCATGGGTATTCTTTGCTCCTTGGGTGAGAATTGGTGGGTGTGTTAAACTTAAAAGAAACAATAAATAATTTTTTCAATAAAACAATTCTGAGTAGTTTCAGTTTATATAACATAATTTTACTAAAAAATTATAGTTTTTTAAAATAACATAAAACAGCATTTTGTACTCAACCAGTTTTATAGCCTTTTGTTAGTATTTAACTGAAAACAGGGTATAAAAAATTTGATGAGAAAAAATTTCCAATTTTTTTTTTCACATACTCAAAATTTTCTTGCACCAAAACATTTTTGATATTATTCTCTACCTACATTTAAATTTTTATTAAGTTAAGATTGAAAAAAAGACAGTTTCTGAGTCGTTTTTTTTTTCAAATTTTGGGTAGTTTTTCCAAATTTTGAGAAAACTATTGAGACCATTGAAAAATGACCTCGTAAAAGTACCATATAGAAGTGAATTGTGATTCAAAAGATTGCTGGTTGAAACTTTTGCACAAATACCTATTTCCATATGAAAAAACTGTAAACAGAAAAATAAACATCATCGTAAAAACACTAGGTTCTTTGCTAATCTCACAATAAAAAAAAGCCGGACAGATATATCCGATTAGGTTATACTTAATAATGTTAGATACTCAATTATAATTGTGTGTTTGTGTATATGTCAGGTAATAAATGTTTTTATAAAAATAAATCATCAACCTTCTTTTAATTGACATTTTGGTGTTCTTGTGGGAATATTTGGGTTTTCAGCTATTAATAGATTTTAATTTTTTTGTAATACAGTCAACTAAAATCCACTTTTTTCAAATGTCTAAAAATCATCCAAGTCCATTTTAACTCATAGAAAAATATTAATAGTATTTATAGTAAATTTGACCACACTTTTACTGATTTTTTTTCATTCAAACCTTGTAGGTACAATTTTAAATTATTCATCTGTAAAAAATTAATTCTGGTGAACACAAATTCACTATGTTGTACGTTTGTAAGACGGGTACATTATACAAACATGACATATTATATAGGTCTTATTAATAATTTCCTAAGATTTCCATGATTACCATAAGATTGCCAAAATTAACATAAAATTTCCATTATTACTATAAGATACCCACGATTCCAAAAAGATTACCAAAAATTATATTTGTACACCAATTTCCACAAGTGATTAACCCTTGTGGGTTAATTATATAATAATATTATATTATTTACTCCTATACCTATTTGCTAATCATTTTTAACAAATGATGATAGTCAACCGACTGGAATTTAATCTTATAACTGTATTAGGTATTATTTATTGAGTAAGAAATACTTAAACATTCATGAAAATGTATTATTATTAGTTTAATATAATCTTACCTAGATGAGGTATCACTAAAATTTCCACCATCCAAAAGACGGACTTTTGCAAAGAGTACGGCATTCACAAATGGAACGGCTGTTAAATCTTCCAAACAAAGTATAACCGTGAACTTGTACCGTTTCTTCTTAACCATGAACGACATTTTGACACCTGTGTTAAGACACCACATGATTATTATAGAATAACTAAAATAAATTTGGTCTATTGATCAGATATATTCAATATGTATGCAAATTATTATAACTGGTTATACCAATAAATCAATCAAATTAAATTTACAGTGTTAGGCGATGACAATGAGAACAAAACAAACAAAGAAAAAAACCATTAATCACATTGTTTAGCAAATATGTGTGTACTATGTGCACAACAAATGCACAATTGGTGCAAGGATGCTTGTGTAAAAAATTAAATATTATTAACTGTCAGTAATAAATTCGAAAGACTAAAATTATACCTATAGAAGTGTCAGTGAAACTACTCGTCAAGCAGCATATTATGTATCATTTTCTGGACTTTTTGAGATGAGAATAGGCACACTCGCTTCGTAAATACATACACCACACTCGTAATTACTTTACAAGAAAAAAGGACGCTATCCAAGAGAAAACCGTAGCAAAGATTAAGTGAAAAAAAAGAAAAATTATTTATAAAACGATTGACTGGACTTCAACATCAAACGACGATGTGCGACTACAACACACATACATGTATATAATACGTACACACGCACATACACGGGTACATAATATGTGCATAATAATTACGTATATGTATGAGTGTTGTTAAAATCCCTGCGGAAAAGTCGACATCGCCATCGAAGCAAAACAATAACACTTGACAACAATATCAGATGGACATGGACAGCAGCAACTGAGACATTGCGGCTGCGGCCGCCGCCAATCAGCCATCATCTGTTTTTCGTGGCACACACCACCGCCATCTGTCCGCTGACGACACTTGACCATAACTTGAATCTAATAAGCACAGGCATGACAGAATAATACACATCCGTGCTAATAACTAATAAGTAATTAGAATTGTTTTAAAGGTACATCTAAATTGCAATTTAAATAAATGTTATTTATTATCCTACATATCACATATTTTGGTATCAAAGATATATATATATATTATGTGTTTGAAAAAAATCTAGTTTAGGGTTTACACAAATTTTTCAATTTTACTTTCATGATTTTTAATCAAGTGACTAGCAAGTATAGTAATTGAAATGAAAAAAAATCTAAATTTTCAAAACTTCAAAATCTTGTGGCGAATAGAAAAATTACAAAAATAAAATTCGGACCCACCTTTTAGGTGGGTACTTTACTTAAGTTAACTTTAATCATAGATTAATTGGGTATTTAATATTTAATAATTTTAAATTCTGAACGAAGTAAAAACTAGTGTTTTTACAATGATGTTTATTATTTATTTATATTTTTTACACTTTTTCGTACAGAACTACTTGTCCAAAAGTTTCGAACAGCAACTTTTTGAAAGCGAATTCATCTCTAGTAGGTACTTTATACTACAATTATAATACTACATTTATAATTATAATAAATGTTCTATATCTATGGACCATTTTTCAAAAAAAGAAAAGGACGATTTTGCTGTTAGTAACTATTTGTACATTGTTATTTATAACTAACAAAAATATGTAGTACTTAATTTAAAATTATATTTCGAGTGAAATTAAGCACAACTTATTAAAATTTGTTCAATTTGTCATTAATAATAATGGTATTTTCAGTAACAAAAAGAATACAATGAATATACTTTATTTTTTGTGAACTATTTCATAAATAATAAGATATATGTATTATCAAATTTTTTTACTTTTGTTATAAGAAAAAAATTTTTACATAAATACTGGTAATATATTATCAATTTTATGAATGACACATTTATAAAATAATATGGACTATTGAATAGGTTTGAGGAAACTGCGTATAGGAAGCGCCAAGAGGTGTATATAGGAGGGAAGGCGGGCTCAGGCCCACCCTTTGACCAATATTTATTGTTCAAGGATGGATTTGCCCATCAAGGATGGGCAAACAAAAAAGATCATAATGATCATTAAAATACGTTTTATATATTTGCTTATTTATATTTACAACTTGTTTTAATACGAGATATTTTGATTATGTGTGATTGCAGGTAATTATGTAAATGAATACCCTATCACATAGGTACCTACTGGCTACTATAATAAATGTGCTTCACGTTAGAAAATGTACATTCATAAATTCATATAATACATTTCAAACGCAACCAAAAATATTGAATGGATTAATATATATACAAATATATATTAAAAATTCGGCCATACTTCGCACAACAGATATTTTTCGCTCCTCGGATCAGATACTCTTAGTGGGTGTGAAGAATTATAAAGAAATAATTGATAATTTCTTTAATAAAACGATTCTGAACAAAGGAAGTTAATGATATAAAGAACAATAATAGTCGTCATTTTCAAACACACACCAAGAGTATCTGACCCGAAGAGCGAAGAATATCCGTGGTGCGAAGTATGTCCACCTTTCTCATCTATTCTTTATTTTACATTTTTTTTTTTGTCTAAGAAATAAAGAAAAGGAAAAAAAATTAATGAGAAAAAACGTGTTAGAAAATTGTCCAAAATTTTTTTTCACATTTTCAAAATTTTTTTGCATCAAAATGTTCCTCATATTATTTTCTATCTATGTATAAACATTAGCTTCTTCACTTCATTCAGAATCTAAAAACATTATTATACATTTAATTCAATTTATAAAAAAATTAGCAACTACTGTATCTCAGACGAAAATAGCTAGATAAATTAATAAATTAATGCAATCAGGATAAAATATTTGGGGGGAAGGGCTATAAAATGTTTATTTATTGATTTAGCCCCCGTAAATTACATTAACGTTAATCAAATTTCAAAAATTCTAGAGGGACTATGAGTAGTTTTAAGGGGGCTTAGCCTTTTAAGTCCCCACCTAGTTGAGCCTATGAAGTGCATTCTATGTTTTATCTAGAGTCTCGGCCCCTCTTCTGACATTTCTAGCTACACCACTGTCAGCGCTTATTTTAGTGTGCAGTAGTAATATCTATGTGTATAGTAGCAAATGAAAAAGTGTGCCGTAGGATTCGTAGGACATTTAAATTTATTTTAAAATCTGAACGGAGCAAAGAAGCTAGTGTTTTTACAATGATATTTATTTTTATTTTTTTTTCTTCTGTAAATACTTTTTCGTTTAGAAATACTTGTTCAAAAGTTTTGATCAGTAACTTTATTCTTTATAGATCCGAAATAACACCCACATGGTACTTTAGAAAGGGCCGTATTTTAGACTTTTGCCGCTCCTGGACATCACATTTTTTCCGCTCCCTCCCTTCTCAAATTATTAATAGATATATTTTCGAGTAAAACAAAATTATAATGTATCTACCCATATTTCTATACTAATATAGGTATTTAGATTTAAGATTTCGGTGGAAGAAAATGTGAAAAAAAAATTTTGGTTATCTTTCTAACATTTTTTTTTTATCTTTATTTATTAGATAAAAAAAAAAAGTAATATAAAATAAAGTAAAGGCAAGAAAGCCGAACATACTTTGCACTGCGGATATTCTTCGCTCTTCGGGTCAGATACTCTTGGTAAGTGTATTGATAACGATGACCATTATTGATCTTTATATTATTAACTTCTTTCGTTCAGAATCGTCTTATTGAAGAAATGATCGTTTCTTTAAAATTCCACAAACCCACCAAGAGAATCTGACCCGAAGAGCAAAGAATATCCGTGGTGCAAAATATGTTAGACTTTTTTTAAATTACTAATTAATTAAATTATTCGTTTTCTATCTACTAACTGATTAGTTCCAAGCACGGTTTTAGAAGATATCTTCTAAGACCGTGGTTTCAAGCATGGTCTTACTTAGAGTCGGCAATTTGTCTATTCCCCTATGTAAATTTTAATACTACTTACTGATGAGAGATACAAGGTCAAAAGGACTTACTGCGCCATCTATCATCACAATAATGAATATTTTATTAATTGCAGCTAATGTGCATATTTTGCAGTATGTTTTTAATAAATTCAAATAATATAATAAATAATCAATTAATTTCAAAACAAAATAGAATGAAATGTTATATTTTTGTCTTAATAATTAAATATATTATCAAATTGAAAGTATTAGTAAAAATCAAAAGTGTGCTCAGCATTTTTCTATGGGTGGGGTTGACTTAATATTATTTAATAGATCCATTTAATCATGTATAGACATGAAGAGTATTATGTTAAGGGAGGAAGGATCAAAAAGAGCAGTGGCCCCTAGTAGAAATATTTTAGGGGCTTCTGAAAGTAAAACAAAAGAACAATTTTGTACACTTTTGTCGTGACCTACTCTAGAATAATTTTAAATTAGGTAGGTATTGAAAAACATAAATATTTCTACCCTTTTTCCAGGGTTCTTATTAATTTTGTGTACCTATACCTGAGAATATCGTTATTTAAATTAATTATTATATTGTAAAATTAAAACTTTAGTACTGTGGGTCTAATCTAGAATAGTGCTGATTTTAATGACATTTATAAACAATATAAAATCAAGATTTTTTTTTTTGTACGCCCGTCAAGAGAATACCACCCGTCATGTGAAGTACACCCATCCTGCGAAGTATGTCCGGCTTTTTTTCCATTATTTAATTGCCTTGTAAATTGTCGCATACGTATATTAATACAGTATCTAATGGAAATCTACTACTTCATCTTTATGCTCTAAACATAGAAACTTCAGCTCTTCATTGTCTAAAATATCTTCTATAGTCTTAGAATAAATATCTGGATCATTTAATATCATTTAATATAAGAAAAATAATATTTAATTTTTGAAATAAACATATAAAAATTATAATTTGGATGCATTAATCTACTCTTGGATTTTCTATTTGTAATTTCAGCTTCAGGAAGTTTTGAAAATTATTGTGTATTTTTAAATGCGTAATGCATGTACAGAATTTTATGAATTTTGATATTTGCTTGCTTAAATATAACTAGATAATAAATTAAATATTCTTTGCCTGATGTATAATCATGTTCAACAACATCAGAAAACTCCCAATTGCTAAATTTGTATTATGCCATTTTTATTAATGTGCCCCGAAATCATATATATTAACGTGATGTGTTCCAAAATATAGATTTTATTCATAGATAGTATAATATCCATGATGTGAATAAATATTTTATTCAACTTTAACAATTTGTTTTTATTATAATTTAGATGACACAAGACAAACACCAAGATCTGTTTCATCTGACATTAATAAGCGTTTTCTAACTATATAGTTTTCATTAAAATTAAAATTACATAAATATAACCCCTGTTTTAGTTCAACATAGTCCTCGACACTCTCTTTCCAACTTAAAAAGTGTTTATCTTTTATTGGAATAGTGAACAAAATGTCAGAACGATTACATTCTTTAAAAATACACTTCTTTTTCAGCATAATATTTAAATGAAAATGAAAATAGGATTTATTATTTAAGTAAATAATTAATAAAAGTTAGGTAATTCAAAATTTCAGTTTTTTATTTTAAATAAATATCAATATTGACAATATTACTGATAACGGATAATTATAATTGATAACTGTTAATTAAAAATTCAACTAGATAGGGCCCTAGGTCTTTTTGACTAAATCGATAAATCATTAAGAGTATATGGAAAATTTTCTTGTAGCTGGTCTTATATATATGTACATGGTTTTATACACAGGTGCGGACCTTTGTATAAGACCATTGTTCCAAGAATGTCGAGCAATGCGTGATAACATCGCCTAATAATACTACGGGAACAATGACATTTCCTAGGCAAGAATATAATTTACTTAATGTAATAGGAATTGTATCCATTTCCTAAACTATCCTATGAATGATATATAATACTTAATATAAATAACATTGCATATTTTTTTTAAAATTAAAATTAAAAAAAATAAAATGACATTTTTTTCAAAAAACTTTTAGGTGATAAAATACTATTATATTGTGAAACAGTCTGGGACAATTTCTATCTAATAAACTCTACGAATAGATTTTATACTTTCTTAATTTTTTATCTTCCTTTAAAAAAGTTGCCTCATAGATATAGGTTAATCATCATCAGATTCATAACTTGAAAATTCAGAATTTAACATCAAAACTAACTTGAATTGTACTGTATCCGTATTTTTAATGTGGTTCATATGCTTTATTATCATCAATCAATCATCATATCAATATCTAAGTTACTATCACTTAAATACCTCCTAATAAATCTTTTTTTTTTTCTATAGTGCTTTCCAATAGACTCAATTTTACTGCATTTATATAATAGTAATAGAGGTAAAATTAAATAAAAACAATAAATTAATGTCCAGTCACATGGGGTAAATATTTTCCAATTTGGAATACTGTTCTAAACATATGTATAACAAATGAACTAACCAAGTTTAATTCTATAGAAGTTTCCTTTTACAAGCTTGATACATTGAGTAATGTAAAATGGTTTTTTTAAGTGAACATTTTGGTTGTTATCGTCTGGCTGAAATATTTGCATTTAATTAGTCAATTTGATTTATTAAAAACTATAAATGAAAATGGATTTGAAAAAATAAGGATATACTTAAGAGATGAAGGAGCTATTTCATGTACGTTAAATAAGGCTTTCGAATGATTCAAAAAACAAATTTGTAATGTAAATTAATGTAGGAACATTTTATGAATATGTTTAGTATCTATAACATGATATGACTAATTTACATGTTTTAAGTACCTATATGATCAATAATTGATTTTTAATTTGACTAAATTAATAATATACTTAACTAACAATAGTATAATTTTATATAGGCTGATTGATTATTTCATATATAATATTTTTGCTATATTCCCAAAATAACAAAAATATATCTGTCAATGGATAGCGAATAAGAGATTTAGATGATCTGAAAAAAAAAAAACAAGAAATTATAATTATAATTTTTAAAATAATATAGTAAAAAAAAAACAAAACTTTGAATAATAGTTGTAGTTGAGTGTTCTTCATAGTATAACTACAATAATTATTTTTATGTAATATATTTAAATTTCCATTTTAAATTAAAAATTATTATTTAGATTCTGAGTGGAGTGAAGAAACTAGGGTTTTTTTCAAAATATTTATTGATTTTTTTTTACATACTCATCATATCTATACAAGTATAGAAAAACTTGTTCAAATGCTTCAACCTATAACTTTGTAAACCAAAATTTGACTCTAAATGGTACTTGAAGAAGTATTTTATTGAAATTCTCAATAATTTTACTAAATTTGGGAAAAACTATCCAAAATTTGACAAAAATGCCTTGAAAACTTTTTTTTAACTTAACACGTTAGCTGCCACAAGACAGCCGGCGACCTAATACGGTAATGTTATTGTCGGGCCATGGGAAAAACGCTGGTGTTTTACTGTGGTGTTCCTATGTTTATTTTGGGATTGAAGAAACATAAA
>JAIPRM010002191.1:0-10470 GCA_025469315.1 Stegophylla sp. TES_Ste_2020 | reverse complement strand
AGACAGCCGGCGCCCTAAGTGGCCCGTAAAGAAATATCCGATTTAGGTCGCCGGCAACCTAAATGGCTCTACAATATTATACATATGTTAGGTCGCCGGCTGGCTCATGGCAGCTAACGTGTTAATCTTTATGAAAATTCAAATATAAAATAATTATTATGAATAATTAATTCTCCTAGGTTTAAACAGTTATTAAAATATTTAATATGCTCAATATCAAACTAGCAGAGTAAAAAATAATTTATAAATAAAATTTACTTGAATAAGCTGAAAATCTTTTAAGAATCGTTTTATTGAAGAAAAAATGTAGTTTCTTAAAAATTTAACACATGCCAACCAAGTCTCAACTAAGGAAAAAACCCATGGTGCAAAGTACACCAGTTTTGGATTTTGAGCAAAGCAAAGAAGCTAGTGTTCTTTTTACAATAATGTTTATATTTTATTATTAATTTTTTATGCGTACACGTTTTAGTATAGTTTTCCAAAGATTCAACCAGCAACTTTTTGAAAGAAACAGGATTTGCCTGTAGATGGTACTATAAAAAGGTTATTTTTCAAAATTCTCAATTATTTTCTCAAAAATTGGAAAAATATTAAAAAGTGTTATCACAAAATTGGAATAATCAAAATACAATTCCCCCTCCCCTCAGACCAAAAAATAAAAATCGGGCTATGTGGTGACACTCAGGAAGGGATCTGGAACAACTCAGTGAAAAAAAATTAAAAAAATATTAACTGTTGTCACAAAATGGGAACTTAAAAAAGACCTGTTCTTTTACATATATAAGAATTACAAAAAAAATATATATATATATTTTTAAAACATTTAGTAAAAGTTTGGCAAAAAGTTTAATAAGCACTGCATTGAAAAATCTATTTTGCGCATGATGATAAGCTGTCACTTTTCGTGGTGTGGACTATAATAGATAATTAAATAAAATGAATTAGTATAGTATAAATGAATTTGATGGTAGATATGTAAAAATAAAATGCGAAAGACCCAATAAAGTAAATTTTGAGAATTCATATAGCTGAGAGAATAACAAAAGTAAAGAATTGACAAATTTTAAAACAAAATTATCAATATTTAAATTTACTTAATTTTTACATTTAAAATAATTTAAAAATAATTTATTAAAAAGCATTTATATAAATAAAGATGAAATATACCTGCAATTTATATGTCTACATTTAAACATATACATATGTTCACGATCTCGTGTATGGCAAATACTTTGACAATAATGACTGCACTTCAGTTGTTGCAAACATAATCGAGGGCATTTTCGATTTATAAAGTCTTCAGCTTTAGATACTTTTGATAAAATTCCTTTATGTATAGAACACTCTAAAGTTAATTCGCTTCCTAGATAAAAATAAATTATAAATTTAATACTTATAAAAGAAATAATCAAGAAATATTAACAATATACCCAATGAATGTAAACATTGAAGAGATTTTTTAACATTTTTCCATAATTCACATTGACTAATAAGATTCTTAATGTTTCCAATTATGTATAATCCAGTTTTTGCTCTTGTCAAGGCAACACAGATTCTATTTTCATGCTTCCAAAATCCTACATCTTCTTTTGCACTATATATAGTGGATAGCAAAACAATTTCACATTCATTTAATGAACAATTATCTACTAATGACACATTTATGTTTTTAAGAAGTGATGATTCTTCTCTAAGCTAAAAATAATCATTAAAATTCAAGTTTACAAAAGTTTTCATTAAAATAATAAGTTTTTTTTTTAAAAATAATTATACCTTTATTAATTCAAAAACTTGATCCTTATGAGTTGTCAAAATCATTATATCTTCAGGCTTATAGTTTTGCAAACAAAGATAACGGGCAAGTCCAATTACAAATTTTACTTCATGTAAATTGATGTGTGTTTTTTTATCATAGCATTCCTATTTAAGTTGAAATAATACTACAAATTATAACACTAAAAATTTCAAAATTATAAATCATTTTTACCTCTGTAATATTATGATCGATGAAAAACAAATTTTTTGTAACTCCAATAATATTTGGTAAGTTACATGTATGTTCACTACATTCTAATTGTTCAGTGATGAATGGTAAAACTAATGACATAATTTCTGGCCGCATTCGGAACTGTTTTGTAAGTCGATTTAAAGGTAAACCATTATTCACCAGACGCTCCATAATAGTTTGATTAAAATTATAAGTTTTTGCCAAATTATATGATGAAGTTTTAGGACGTTCTATTTTTTGATCACCTAAATAGAAGAGAAAAAAGTAAAAACACAATTATTTATTTAAAGTTTAACTTGTATTTAAAAATTTACACTAAAAAGAAATGGAAATATTCTTTTTATTTTATTACTACAAATTACAAAAACTTTCTGATGTAATAAACTTAATATTATAAAATTATATACAACAAGTAGTTTTCTAATTGATAATTAGACACATAAATATTTATCAATTATCACTTATTATCACAGCCCATGAAATGATGTTGCATGTCAAGTTAAGGTGTATCCAAACTGTTTGATAACCTATATATATATATATTATATTGTACACATACATAATATGATGTAACAGATTTTAAAAATGCTCAATATTTATCCTAACACGTAATGCAATTTGCACCACACAAAGAAGTAAAAAAAAAAAAATCATTAAAAAAAAAAGCCAGACATACTTTGCACCATGGATATTCTTCACTCCTCGGGCCAAATACCCTTGATGGGTGCATTGAATTTTAAAAAACAGTAAATAATTTCTGTACTCCAGCCCAGGAAAGAATGACCATAATATGCACAACTGACTGATGCCTCACGAGTTCATCGAGGCCTGTTTTCTCCCATCACTGCTATTTGATGGCAAGCAAACAGCGCACACAATTATTATAAATAATAAACAGCGCTGCGCTGTGGCCGTAACGCAGAATACAAAAATATGAATCACTTTGATCATTCTGTGTACACGTCTGCTGGTAGGAGCAATCCGTAATGCAAACTGACAGTTCACAATCGACTATGATGTGGAATGAAATGTTGTTAACCAATGCACAGCTAAGGAAAAATTTTGTGGTCGTTCTCTCCTGGGTCGGAGTGTAAAATAATATGATTCGGAGCGAAGTATGTTAATAATATAAGAACAATAAGTCATCATATTCAACACAACCACCAAGAGTAACTGATCCAAGGAGCGAAGAATACTCATGGTGCAAGATATAACTGGTTTCCTTGTCTACACTTTACTATACTTATCTTAGCTTCACTTTATTTTTTAGATTCAGAGCGAAGTGAAGAAGCTAGTGTTTTTACAATGATGTTTATTTTTTTTTTCCTATGTACAACTTTTCGTATAGAAATACTTGTCCAAAAGTTTCGATCAATAACTTTTTGAAACCGGATTTGCCTCTAGATTGTACTTTAAAGAGGTCATGTTTTGAATTTCTCAATTCTTCTATTTTTTTTTGGAAAAAACTACCCAAAATTTGAAAAAAACGACTCAGAAACCATCATTTTTTGATCCCATTTTTTAAGAAAATTTAAACATAGATAGAAAATCCTATAAAAAAGATTTTGGCGCAAGAAAATTTTGAAAATGTGAAAAAAATTTTTGGACATTTTTTGAAATTTTTTTTTTTCTTATATTATTAACTTCCTTCATTCAGAATCGTTTTACTGAAGAAATGATTTATCGTTTCTTTAAATTTAATACGCCCGTCAAGAGAATACCACCCGTCGTGCGAAGTACACCCATCGTGCGAAGTATATCCGGCTTTTTTTTTTTCATTTAATTCATAAAGAAAAGCAAAAAAGACAATTTTATTACAAATAAAATAAATGTTGAAAAGAACTATTAGAAAAAAAAATTTCTTATCCAAAACATTTCTCATATTACTGTTTAAATTTTTAGTTTCCACTAAATAAAGTTTTCAAATTTTTTTTTTATTGTCATATTTTTGGGTAGTTTTTCTCAAATTTTAAGAAGAAAAATGAGAATTTAAAAAATGACCTCTCCAAAGTACTACTCAGAGCAAATCTGGTTTCAAAAAGTTGCTGGTTGATACTTTTGGACACATATTTCTATACAAAAATGTGTACACATAAAAATTTCAAAATAAAAAAGCCGAACATACTTCACACCACAGATATTCTTCGCTCTTTGGGTCAGATACTCTAGTTTGGCTTTCTTGTCTATAATTTACTCATCTTTGCTTTACTTTACTTAACTTAATTTTTTTCTCATATTGTTGTTTATCTATGTTTAAATTTTCATTAAGTTCAGACCAAAAAATTATGGTTATCGAGTCTTTTTTGTCAAAAAAAAAATGATAATAATAATAAATAAATAAAGAATTGAGATATTCAATAAATGACCTTTCTAAAGTACCAACTAGACGTAAATCCGGTTTCCAAAAATTACTGCTCTAAACTTTTGGATAAGTATATCTAACAAAAAAGTGTTTACAGAAAAAAATTTAAAAATAAATAAAAAAATAAACATCATTGTAAAAATGCTAACTTCTTCACTTCATTTAGAATCTAAAAATTAATATCATCGTAAAAATACTTTCTTCGCCTCGCTCAGAATCTAATAAAAATTTTACAACATTTTATCATTTTTATTTACTTTGATTTTAATAAAATATTTTTTCCTATAATTATTTTAAATATATCAAATTCAATAATTTTATAATTATATTTTTACACTGAACTGAATATAAAAGATTAAACTTGGGGTATTTTACCTATTTAGTATTTTATAATTCCATTTGAGATATAATCCATAATTTAAATGAACTTTTTTAAGACATTTTTATTTTGACCAATATAATTTTAATTTAATTATAAATATTTAAGGGACAAAATATACTATAAAATAATTTACCAATTAGAATTAAATGTTGAACATGTTCTGTTAATGATGCAACTATATATGGTTCTAATGTTTCAGTTCCTTCTTCCACAATAACTGAAACAAAATTACATACATTAATATAATTCTTAATAAAACTAATTCATAAGCATATTTGTATTTACTTATTTAGAATAAAGAAATCAATGGTTAACAAGTGAAATTACAATTTTTTTTTTTTCCATAACACTTTTTATTACTGTAGTTTATTAAAAACATTTTAAAGGTTATATGGAAATACTACTAATTAGGAATTATTATACCATTTTGCTTTGTAGAAAAAATGAATTGTAATTTACTATAATTAGTTTTTGGAATATAACAAAAATAGTTTTAAAATTTAGTGTGACATCATTAGTTTTAGTAACATGTCAGTTGATAGAAAAGTATCAGGTAATATTTTTTATGCCAATCATTAGTAATGAATTAAAGAAACTAGTTATTATTCAAAAAATGAATATTTAATAGATCCTATACATATATTTTTTATTAATAATTATTGCTAGACATATTAATATATATTTAAATTTGTTTTTAACATAAATAGCTGTAGTATATACTCACCAATTGGGGGTTTTAAATATTCTAATAAATCTTTATTTTTCACTGCTCCAGTAGTAGTAAGTCCAATAACATAAATGCCTTTTAAATAATTCATTGTTTGTGCTAATCTATTTTCATCAAGTTTTTTACATAAATCATTATACTCAAACCATATCGGAGCTAAAATATTTTTATTTTCATTAACGATTCTTTGAACCCAATTATAATACAAAACCCATCTTTGGTCAGCTGGTATTAAATGTATATCATCCACTAAAATTGGATTTATTTCTGAGAAGTTAAAAGTTAACATGGACTTTAAGTATTCATAAAATTTCCGTAGCATGGTTAATTGTTGTTTTATTTTTAATGAGTGATATTCACTACCTTCAGCTACTTGTTCAGTTAGTATTGATAAACATTGTTGTATATCATCTAATACCAGACAATGTTGAGATGTTTGCACATTATTTAATTTATAATTTTTCAACATTTTGTCTACAGGATATGGATGAAATAACCAGTTAAGAAAATCCCAAGAATCTGTGAAAGTATTGAAAAACATTTCTGGCACCACCGTCTTCAAAATATTCCAATCTAAAATACCTGTATATAACTTATCACATTTCTCATAACAGTCTAAAATAGCTTGCTCTTTAATTTTCAAATTTTGTTCTAAATTATCATCAATTTTTAATTTATTAAGCTTTATGATTTCTTTTAAACTATTTTTCTTCAAAGCTTCACATTTAGATTGACTACCAATTCTGACCAACTTGTCAGTTATTTTTAAAACACCTTCTAAAAAATTATCTAATGTTTGGTTGTTATTACAAATAATGGCTATAGGATTTTTTAACATTTCCGTTTCATATAAATTTTCAATCATTGCTTTTACAATCCGTTGTCCAATAAATGTTTTTCCTGTGCCTGGAACTCCTTGAATTAAAACACATTTTTGAGTCAATGCTGCTTTGAAAGAGTTGTATTGACTGTTCTCTTGCTGTAAATAAATTTCTGTAGGCCATTCTTCATCTTTTAAAATATTAAATTTATAATCATCAATATTATACTTCTGAAAATCAGGGTCATTTAAGTATTCAGGGGAACAAGGTTTATTATTGGAAAAGATAATATATTCCTTTAACGGGAATTTTTGAGAGTTCATTTGCTGCAAGGCTTTCAGAGTCCAGTTGTAAGGTACATAAAATTGTTCACATTGTGCCATCGATAAAATAGTATTTGGTCTAATATCTACATTATCAAGCATTTCTACTAATAGAATTCCTTGTTTTATGTATTCAATGTGATCTTTTAACACAAGTCCAGCAAAGAATGTATTGAAATCGTCTTTAGAAAATAGTAATAAGAAGCCATTTATAAATAAATTTGTATTGTATACATTAGGGTCAAATGTAAATATAAAACCCAATTTGTTTCCGAAAAATTCTCTAGATCCATTAAATAAGACATTATTGCAAAATATATTAGTACCAATTGAATTTTTATTTTTACGATAATACTGTAAAGCTTTTCTAAGTGGATATATGAAATCTTCCCGTAAAAGATGGAATTGTGTATCTAAATAGTGGTCTTCAGATTTATATGGACCTTTATCAAGGTTAAATGGTAAATGTTTAATATAATCAATATCATGTGTAGTTGGATGAATATATTGTGTTCTGAAAGTTCTGGAAAATTCTTCAGGAAGTTCGCCCATTTTACTAAATTAAACATCGAGAATGCAAATAAAATTAATGTGCAATAAATAATTAAATACTACTATACTCACCAAAGGTGACAACAGTTTAATGTTGTGAAAGAAGCTTAAATGCAAAAAATAATAAATTTATAGCATGATCAAATACATACACTTCGTAATAGAAATTGGTAACATTTTGTTAGTAATTAAAGTATTTTTTGAAATTTAAATTTTTTCAACTGACCATCATGCTTTAGTATAAAATATCCCGATAGCTGTTTTATAAATTATAAGATTGTCAATAATTCAATGTATAATGCTTACTCTTATCACGTATTACAGAAAAAGATAATATGGACCATAAAGTTTACCCTTAGATCATACTATAAGGTATGGACCACAATCTCATGTAATTATATATATCAGCTGTGATTACCACAATATAATGTGATACGCACAACGTCTTAAGGAGTGGTGTACAGATGGCAAACAAAGTTCTTAGTTTCCTAGTTTGGAAGTTATTTTTAAATACCTGACAATTTGCCTGAAATTGATGTATAATTAAAATATTTTGCCAGTAATTAGATTTTTTTAAATTAATTAATCAAAATGTAGCATGTAGTTAGCCGAAAGCGTAACGAGAATTGCTTTTTTTACAATAAGAATCAAAGGAATGGATAAAGCTCAATTTGCTGGTTCATTATAGTACATATTTTTAATTTGCCACTCATTAGTTATTTTTTAATAATAAAATTAAAATTCTAATTTTTTTCTATGTTAGATAACTACTGAACATGCGCAAAGTATCATATTGTTAGCTTTAATCGATTGTTATCATATATCGATTGTTGCCAATTATCGATAGTTTTTTTTTTCTGTGATAATTGATAGCTGTCCTCTAGAGCCTGTAACTAAATTTTTACCACAGACTATATGAAAATAGTTTTCATATAGTCTGTGTTTTTACTATATTTCAATTTTGATAGAAGCCACTAAACCTGCAAATTTTTTTATAAATCATAACAAATAGCAATGTGCATTGTTCTGTGTCAGTACTTTTACTTAGCAATTGCATAATTGGAATTACCATTATCATTTCTTCTAAATATAATAAAAATTAGTTCAATGAAGTTTTTAAGAAACTTATTCTTATAAATAAACAATAAAAACACCAATAATTAGTAATTATATCACTTTTTATTTTGATAGTTGCATACATGATATAATTTTCATAGTAATGACATAATAGGAACTGTAATATATTAAAAAAAAAAATTCTATAAAAATTATCACAAATAGTACCTACCTACATAAAAATGTTGGAAAATTTCAACAATGGTTTATAGCAGCGTTTTCCAACCTATGGCTCGCGACTAGGGCATAGAAAAGAGATTAGGATTGGACTAGGGATGGGTAATTCACGAATGAATCGATTCAGTTACATGAACCGATTGAATTGATTCAGTGTTGTAAAGTGAATCGATTCATAGGTAACACTGTTATTTTGAAAATTGAATTAGGTTATATCATGATTCACTAATATAATGGAATCGTCATAATATTATAAAGATTGGCGGATGTGTGGGTTATCAGATTAATATGATCAGTAACCAGATTAGATCTATGGTCACATGATTCCCATGTTATCATTATTATGTATTATCAGTTATCACAAACAATACAAACAAAATTTTCCATATTTTATTGTGATTGTGATGTGCCAGTGTGCTTTATTATATGGTTAAACGGTTTTACGAAATTGGAAAATATAATATTGTAATATTATCTAATATAAAATCTAGTACAATATAAAAAAAATACTCGTATATGATTGGTTCCACCATAAGTGTGTTATCTATAGTATAGATAACACACTATTATGGTATAGATTCTATACCATAAATCATGGCCGATAGTTCGATTTCGATAGTGAAATGAGACTACCATGTATTATAACTACCTTGGTTTTATCTGAATATTTGTAGTAAAGTATATCATTGAATCAAGATAAATCATAGAATCGATGTGAATCACTGAATCGATTCATTTGACTGAATTGAATCAAGAGAATCGATTCAGTCAACTGATTCATATTTCCCATCCCTAATGGACAGTGGACTTAAAGGGAAATAAAGATATAGTGTACAACAGAATCAAATCAAACAAGTTTGTTTTTGTTTAACATGAATTATATTTTGTCAATTCAAATAAATCTTAATTTTAAACTTAAGTATAAGTTTATAGACTTAATCTAGATAGATAATTTTACATGTAGAACGAATTGAAGAAGCTAGTGTTTTTACAATGATGTTTATTTATTTATTTTTCTGTAAACACTTTTGTGTATGGATATTGGATACTTGTTCAAAAATTTCGATCAGTAACTTTTTGAAACCAAATTTACCTCTTGATGGTATATTAGTGAGGTCATTTTTTGAAATACTCAATTCTTTTTTGAGAAAAAGTACCCAAAATTTGACAAAAAAAGGATCGGAAGTCGGAATACATCATTTTTTGATCCAAACTTTATCAAAGTTTAAACATAGATAGACAATAATAAGAGAAACGTATTTGTGCTAAAAAATTTTGAAAATGTAAAAGAATAAATGTAGACATTTTTCTTGTACTTTTAACTCATTAATTATTTTTTCGTTTTCTTTATTTATTAGGTAAAAAAAAGTAAAATAATTTATATAATATATAATTTGACGTGTATTCATATTTTACTTTATTTTACTTTTTTTTATCTAATAAATAAAGAAAAGGAAAAAATAATTAATGAACAAAAAGTACAAAAAAAATGTCTACATTTATTCTTTTACATTTTCAAAATTTTTTAGCACAAATACGTTTCTCTTATTATTTTCTATCTATGTTTAAACTTTGATAAAGTTTGGATCAAAAAATGGAATACACGTCAAATTATCGCGGCAATATTGTCGCAAAAACAAAAATGTCGCTGGTACAAATATAGCAAATATATAATTATAACAAGTAACAACTACACAAAATAATAGTTATTCGTATATTTTATTATCGTCAAGAACAAAATAAAAATGCAACAATTAGTAAAATGTATACTTGGACATAGAATATTAAAAAAAATAAAATAAAATAAATATTAGATCATTAATAATTTTATAATACATAAGAATGTACATAATGTCACATAAATGATTAAAATTCGTGAGTCGTCATTTATAAATTCAAAAATAATGTTTTTTTTTTTTTTAATAAATTTATATTTTGTATTGTTTGGTATTGAAAATGATGTGATGAGTCTTCAACTGACCTATTCTTATAGTCATCG
>JAIPRM010002190.1:0-32003 GCA_025469315.1 Stegophylla sp. TES_Ste_2020 | reverse complement strand
AAAATTCGGATCAAAAAATGATGGTTTCCAAGTCGTTTTTGTCAAATTTTGGGTAGTTTTTTCCAAAAAAAAAAAAAAATTGAAGAATTAAGAAATTCAAGAAATGACCTCTCTAAAGTACCAATTAGTGGCAAATCCGGTTTCAAAAAGTTACTGATCGAAAATTTTGGACAAGTATTTCCATACGGAAAGTTGTACACAGAAAAAAAAATAAACATCATTGTAAAAACAATAGCTCCTTCACTTCGTTCAGAATCTAAAAAAAAAAAAACAACGACTGTAGGTATTGAAAACGCCTTATTAGCTTTTCGTAAATTGCACTGGTAAAACAAATATGTTTACTAGACGCGCGTTGTACTTTGTATACGATAATAACTGTTCAAATATTAATTTTCATAAAATATTATGTAAAAAACAATATTGAACGACTCAAGTGTGTGTGTCATACTCACGTATGTCTGCGTGTGTGTGGCGTACATTTTTGTCTATATGTATTTTTATGCGCACAATAATACAATATACGCCTGCAAAAATTGTTTAATATTTTTCCCGCACTGCTGTCGTATTCATTTCAAACGTAACATTAGCCATGTACGTACCTCTATGAAAGGAACAATAAAAAAAAAGTCGAACGAAAAGTTTCCGTTGTACGGCTAATGTTTCACACTGGAAACAATGTCATCTACGAATTATTATCCTGTTTCATAAGGTCATAAATAATATCACGCGATTGTACCTTTCCGTGTATTTGTACCAACTAACTGTACGATTTTATTAAGTACCAACTAGGTACGTTGATATTATTGAGGGAGGAACCGTAATATTTTACTTGTATCGGTCGGCAGTAGAAAGTTATTTCAATAGATGCAAAAATAATTCTTCCAAATATAAACCGTGAGGGGCAAAGCCCCCATACCAAATTAATTTATCATATCGACCAAAATTATAAAATAAGACACTCATACAATATTCTAAATGTCTTTTAATAGAAGAAATAATAATAAAAGTAATATTGAACAAATAACGTATTTTATCATTTTGTCTTTCATTAAATATGCATTTGCTATTGAAATAAAGTATTATTCCCATTATCTGTGACAACACTAAATAAATCTATATATAAATAATAAATATTCGAGATTCTGAATTTCCACTGCCTACAGAATGACAGTTTTCAATAATTATTTAATTGTTCTCACAATTTGGAAAATATTTCCACGTCTTCTGTTATTAAATTTTTTTTCGAAAATCTCAGGGAGTGAATTGATTACAGTGTGAGGCAGTGAAGCGAGAGCATTAAGAAAGCATGCTGTGGAAAAACGGTTTTAAGTCGTTGGGTATCCACAAATTTGTACAAAATTGCTGAGGCGAATAATTTCTAGATGAATACAGATCTATAGAAATGTTGAATTTCTGTGGCCCCTTCGTTCAGATGGTCTGTTAGCTATAAATTTAATTTTATTGGGGTACCTGATGACATAAGCCCTAGGTTTTCAGGTAAGCGCCACTAGGAACCGCTGACAAATCATACAGAACTCGGTCAGTAGTATCTCTAACAACTCTTAAGCATTTTTGGGGCTCAGTTTGTATGCATCTAGAGAAAAAGATTAATTCTCTCAGCTAGATCTAGAACGTACGCACAGAAATGAACATAGTTAAAATAAAATTTTGAATATTTTTTACTTTAAAAAACTAACACTGTTTGTTTGTGATTCATTACAAAATATGTAATTATATGTAATAATTTAATTAGTTTTGTTTACTAGAATAATTATTTTTAATAATTTGGTTTCTATCGAGTTTTTACGTTCATTTTTGTCTGAAATAGCAATAATGAGTGTGAATTTAGTTTCAATTTCAAAATTACGATGTATTAGGAGAGCAAACATGGTCGAGAGTTAAATTCACTTGGACTAGTCGGCTGGCAAATATTACTCTGTGAAAGAAAAAGGGGGGGATAAAATGTACCTAAATTTTACTACCACAGTCAAGGTCGAAACTGAGAAGGGAATCTAAGAGCTGGATCCTTCCCTATCCCGTGCCTACCACGTTAAAAAAAAAAAAAAAACAGAAACATTGATTACCTTTTTTATAACCTAATATAAATAATTTAACAAGGAAATAATAAAAGTTAATCTTTTTGGGTCCTCTACAAAATTTGTTTTCAGTTACGGCCTTGACTGCAGGACAACAAAAACTCGCTTGTTGTACGTCAAGGGTCCAACATTTAAACTCTTTTTGACTTCTATTAAAAATACCAGAAATCTTTATTTCGCCAGTTATAAGTGACATATATATAATATATATATATTATATAGTGACATCTATGTATATGTTACTGTGAATATCCGTAATCTAATGAATGCTGATATTCAACCGGTAAATGTTGACACTTAAATCCTAAATTGGTGGATATTTGCTTTGTGGTTGACAAATTAAAAAAATTTAGACATTTACATGATGATTTTAGTCAAGGATTACAATATACGACGAAGTACACAAACGGTTTTTGGTTATTGTCGACGTAGTATAGAATAAAATATGTTGAATAATGAATATTTAATTTAATTATTAAATGAACATTATTAGACATTATGTTTTTTTTGTTAATTTAAATTATGATAATTTTATCTTACAAAAATCATTATTCTGAAAAAATGGGAAAAATGGTGTTGTAAAAGAAAAAATTCATACATATTATACATTATTTATGGCATTTTATATCACATAAAATGTCAACGTTTCCACAACTATATTTTAATGTGGTTCACTTTAGTCTGCGATTACATCGCATGTACTCTTATCCATTTATTTACTATGATATATTACTTATTACATTTTATGAATTTGACGTAAAAACTCGTCTCGGCGAAATGGATATCACATATTATTTAATTAATAATTTTTTAATAATCCGAGATTACTTTTGAACACAAGAAAATCGACATTGTCAATATATCGAATGCCTGTACAAGTTTAATCAAAATGTCAACATTCACCAATGACTTTGGTGTACGATGACATTCAAGGGTAAGCTATCGGCATTCACAATTGCGGACATTCACAGTAACATTTTTATACATTTAAGTTACTTTTTTGAATGACGAAGTCGAAACCTTTACATTGACGGCTGCATTTACTGCAGTAGAGACTAAAAGTATCTGTTCAGTGTTTATATAGTAAATAAAAAGCTTAATGTCACGGAACAACCGGTAAAAACTGAACTTAAGAACATTTTATGCTGTTAATTAAATATATGCATTAATTTATGTTATTTTATAGAATTCAACAATAGATTCTGAGTGAAACGAAGGAGCGAGTGCTTTTGCAATGGTGATTACTTATTTTTATTCTTCTTTACTGAAACACTTTTTTGAATAGAAATATATTAACCGAAAGTTGCATACATTAGATCAGAAATCCAATTTTGATGGTACTAGGCCATTTTTTTAATATATTTAATATAATATTCCGTAAACGAGATTTTTATGAAATTTATTGTAGTAAATTAGCCATAACTTTAAAAATGATAGGACTGAAAACTTCAAATTTCCACAAATTATAAACAAAATCAAGAGTCGGCTGACTACATAATTTTCCAAGCTTTTAAAATAACGGCTCAAATAATTGTCAATCTAAATAATGGTAGATTTAATTTCCTTATTATTATGTAAAATTATAAATTTATTATTTTTAGGACGTAAAATTGAATACAAACCTACTCATATTATAATATAGGTCAACTATTATTTAACTTACGTTTTTTAAAAAAATAAATGAAACATTACAGCAATATTAATAATTTCCATCAATACTTAGTTATACATATTTTATATAAAACTGACAGTTATTGTTGTCTATTATTAATTGAAACTTCGTTAGGAATATTGTGTAATTGAAAAAATGATATATCGCTAAATATATTTTATTTATTTTTTAATTTAACACACTCACCAAGACTATAAAAAAGCCGGTTATACATTGTACCATGGGTATTATTCGCCCCTCGGGTGGTTGAATTGAATCATAAGAAACAATAAACCATTTCTTCTATAAAATTACTCTAAGCGGAACTTCAGTTTATTAAAAAAAAATTTGCGTAAAAAAATTATCAAGTTTATTATAATAACAAACAAATAATATCAAACAAGGATGTTTTTATGATATTTTTTTTTTTTTTAAGTTTGTATTAAGAAACTTAGTTTTTAAGCTATTTTTGACAAAATTTGGTGTAGTTTTTCCCAAATTTTAGTAAATTTCGAAAAATGCTCTACCAAAAGTAACTAAAAGTGAGCAAAATGGTGATTGAAAAAGTTGTTAGTCGAAACTTTTGAAAAAATGTTTTTATGAAAATACGTGTATATAAAAAAAATAAATAAATAAACATCATCATAAAAACACTAGCTTCTTCTTCACTCCAGCCAGAATCTAATAATAATTAATATCATTATAAAAACACTAACTTGTTCGATACACTTAAACTGTAAAATATACTATGAAATTTTGTACACAATACGAAAATGATATTGATAATAATTAATGTATTTTAGAGTTTGACAGTTTTAATTGGTAGTTCAACTGGAAAACAAATTTATTGATAATGAAATAATAAAATAAAAAATGTTGAATTGTATAACAAAAATTTAAGTTAAGTAAAACAAAGTTAAATAAAGTATAGACAAAAAATACGGATATACTTCACATCACGGGTATTCTTCGCTCTTCTGATACCCTTGATGTGTGTGTTGAATTTTAAAAAAACGATAAAGCATTTTTTCAGTAATACTATAATGAGCAAAGGAAGTTAATAATGTAAAAAATTCAATTTTTTTTTATATATATATATTAATGAGAATTTCAAATATGATCTCTGTAAAGTACCAACTAGAGGCAAATCAGGTTTCAAAAAGTGGTCGAGACTTTTGGACAAATATTTTGATGCAAAAAAGTGTTCATAGAAAAAAAAAGAATAAAAAATAAAAATAAACATCATTATAAATTCACTAGCTTCTACACTTGGTTCAGAATCTAAAATGGTCTTTGAGGTGTTTATCCCAAATTGTATACGTACAGCCAATCAAATATTTCTTAGGTTGTCTGTGATATCAGAATCTTTAAAATACAGTTTTAGTAAACTGAAATTAATTTAATCAATCTTGTACTTAATATTATCTACAAATCAAAGAAGGTTAAATAACATGTCAATCATATCCACTGAGCACGGAGTTGCTAAATCCATATATAAATTTAATACCCTATATTATACTGTATACATGTCCATAATAAATGAATTCGCTATTTTAGTTGATTTATAAAGTATTGTTAAACGCTTTATTAAGTAAAGATTTTAGTTTATATTAATCAGTTTTCCTTTCTACGATATATTTTCAAAAATCAACAAATTTAATGAATACTGTGCTAATATTATACATCGTTATTTTATATTTTCATTAACAATAAACATTTCTTTAATAAAATTTAATATATTATACTGAAGTTTGTTAATATAATTTAACAAAGTTTTTAAATATATAAATATATATGTATATATGTATTTTCAGTTAATGTATATTAAATATCATCTTTTATACCTGGAAATTGACATATCACCAATAGTTCGAATTTCAACTAGGATTTTAACTCATTCAAGAAATTTTATTTTTTCTTTTTTTTGTAATTTATAGGGACGCTAATATTAAGTTGTGCCCGTGTGACATAATTTGTTGATCCGGCACTGAGCTTGACAATATCCTAAAAGCAAACATGACACATTGTATACAATATAATGATTTTATTTATCTTTATTAATAATAACTCATTAATAAAATGAATAATATCAGCTGGATTATTAACACGATTGTTAATATCTATCCGTGAACTCTTGAATAATGATATCAATCACATACGGCGATTCATTTCAATTAACGTCCCAAAATCAACGATTATGTGGCCCTAGCCCCTGTATAATTTATTTTATTTTAACCTGTTATACTTTATATAGATAATATAGTTACGCATAAATTGATATATACCTATATAATATGTGCAGTTTTTATTTTTAAATGTATTATTGTAATGTAATTGTAATATTGTATTATTATATTAATTCTGGTTTTCACAATTAAATTGTTACACTATAATTTTTACCATTTTTTTTTTTTTTCATTTTATTATATTGGTAAATAATCATATTAACGATAAATATATTAGCTATTGTTTTCAAAAATGTCAAGTCAAAAATATCACTCATTTTAAAGAAATTATATTACACAATTTTTTCGATAAGACGATAATGAGAAAACATTATAATTGTCAGATAAATTTTAATAATAAGAGCTTTAAATTTCTAAATAAATTAAAATTAATTATTATCACAATTAATGAAATAGACATGGATTTTTCTGTTATAAAATTATTAAAAATATAAAACCGACAATTATTGTTTCCATAATTAACTGTACCTCTACTCAGAATCGTTTTATTGAAGAAATGATTTATCGTTTCATTAAAATTCATTGTCTTCTTCTTGGCTTGTATTTTTCACCTTAACCCTTTGACAAGACGCCCCCTTTTAAGGAGCATTCACTGATATATACGTTTTGTACAGGTACTTAATTTTACATTAATATTTATCTTTGACAGGTTTATTTAATACATACATATATATATTACTATATGAGCGAGGATATAATGTATTACATTTCCTGCTGATAAAATCAAGAATACCTATTTGTGATATTTTATTCGAAAAAACTCACAATAAACGATATATCTTCAATATTCTTGGTATATGTCTAACCCAAAAGTGGTCAATTTTTTTCAATCCATGCTAAGCTGTTGTTGATAGGTAATTTGTGAAAATTTCAGATTTTTAGTATTATTAATTTTGGTATGATGACTAAATAATTAAAATAGATTTTATTTATTGGAATATTTTACCGTTTTTACTAAAATATGTTTTTATTTTTTAATATTTTATTATAACACTAGCTTCTTTTGCTCCACTCGAAATCTAATAATTTTATATTAATAATTTTTTTGTTTTTGGTAGTAGTACATGGAGGTAGCGTAGGGTGACCATATTTAAGAAAATAAAATACAGGAAAAAAATATTTTTCATAATATTTTTAAATAAATAGGTATTTATTACATATATATATATTTATGTTTTTGAATCGTGACAAAAGTATAATTTTTGAACTACTTATTGTAGATTAAATTTAAACACATAAAAACATTATTTTGAAAAACATAAAATAACACAATACTTTTGATATATTTTAAAATTTCTTCAAATCCTTTATTCATGCATATTGTATACTTTACTTTCTAAAAAAAACTTGTTAATTCATTTTACAATTTTAATAATTTGATCTAATGGTATCCAAAAGATTTCTAGATTCTTACATTATTTTATTCGATAATTTCATTTCAAAAATTTCCTAATCAACAGTAAGTCAAAAAACGGGATTAATATGGGACAGACTTGAAATTACGGTACAAAACGTATCCTGAAAGAAGTTTGTCGGAACACAGAGTCGAAATAAAGGACAATTCTGTATAAAACAGAACGTATGGTCACCCTAAGGTAGCGTAATAATATTGTAACGATTTAGTATTTACTTCCGTCATGTTATTTCATGAAAGCTGTCTCGCTTCAGTTTACCCTCAAGCAAACAAGGCCCGAGATTATAGACGTTTAACTTTTAAAAAAACGTATTTTAATCAATAATGTAATTTCTGTGTTTTGCCTATGGAAAATTTTTGAAAATTCCTGCATTCCAATAGTGTATAAATATGTTATGTATATAAGCGTGGACCGTAAATAATCAATAATCAAAATGTCGTTATTAAAAAACGCTGTCTGCTGCCGTTGATATCTGTACACTGTCGTGCGTCTCGTGGTTTTAATAATCATATTTTTTATAAAATATTCGTGATTCCCCCTCCCCCCCCCGTGCGGGTAAGGGGTTTTTTTTTAATTAATAATCGTAATTATTTATTTACGCAGATTTATTTGAAACCGACCGCGCGCGATTGTTTTCATTATCGACGAGTCGGCCGTCGTTTTTTTTTTCATACCATATTATTATTATATATATATAATGTGATTTCGCTGCGGAATCGCACCGTCTAATTATCCCCTTTTTCGAAAAGTTACGGACACACATTGAAAAAAGAGAAGAGAAAAGAAGAGCCGATATTATATTGGTACACGGTGCGTCTTTACTCGATTCACCGTAGCGCACAAATTTACATCTCAATAACAATATCTGTAAACAAAGCATTAAGATAATAATATGAAAAAAAAAAAAAAAATAGAATAATGCGCTTAATTATTTAGTTTTTTTTTTTTATAATCATTTCGAGTGCCGGAACAACTTTAACAATAATAAAATAATAATATCATTTAGATGCGCGCGCGGGTATAATATTTTTTCGTTCTGTCGCTGCAGCTATATATATTTACCGTCTCTCACGTCCAAATACCCCTCGCGCTCCGTAGGGGTGGGTTTTAAATACGATCTGTGCTTATATTTCATACAAATAATACGACGTTTATTATAAATAGGTAGGCAGTGCCGCGGTGAATGATGAATCGCGTTATACCGACAATTCTCCGGTGCGTCGTTACGCGTACGTTATATAAGTAGTCAGGAGGGGTGGGAGATTTGGAGATCTCGTTTTTTGAGGGGTGCTCGACGAGGCGGCAGAGGGGAAAGAAAGTGGGGAAAAAAATAAAATATAAATATTTGCCCTCACGCCAATAATGTCGGCAGAGTAACGCGAGTTAAGAGTTCCTCTCCGGTGTTCCACACGACGCGACTGTGTATAGTTTCTCTCGCGGGACTCAATAGTAATAATAATAATAACAACAACAGCAACAAAAACAATTTCCTCGACCCCCAAAACCCTTCCCCCACGCATTATACTCTAAATGTAAAAATTATATTAAACGCTCGACGTTAAATGCCGCCAAGAGATAAAACATATTGCGAGCCGACACTCGGCCAGAGCGGGGCCACCGCGCCGCCATAATCATAATATTTATTAGTATACTTACAAGTGTTTTTTTTCTTTTTTCTTTTTTTTTTCAATTATTATTATTATCATTATTGTTTTCGTTGGACGACTTCAAACATGTTAAACTGTATGCATGTACATTGTACACACAATAATAATAATAATAATAACGATAATAATGGAATTGTTATTATTATTATTTTTATTATTATGATTGTTGTTGTTCATTATTATTATACGAATACAGCGGGCAAAACGGACGAAGAGAGAGAAACGTTGTACGAAAAAGAAGTACACCGGTAATGGAAATTCCGCATCAATCGAAAAATAATTCGCGACGAAATGCTGTAATTCGATTTCCTCGAATAATGTTTATACTGTTCAGGAATCGAAATAATTCCGTTAGAACAATATGTATTTATATATTTATTCGATACTTCGATTTTTTTATCGTTATTTCCGCGGTGGAATTGTAATTTTCATATTTCGGCCCGTTCGCATTTTCCTCATACGATTCGAACTCTCACTCGAGCAGAATTTGTAATATTAATAATATGCTATCACATTACTAATTATGCCCTATGATTTTCATTTAAAACGTTTACTCACTCCAATTATATTAATCAGATGAAATTAAAAGATGATTTCCGATAAAGAGTTTGTGATAAAGCGAGATCAATCGAGCCGTCTCTAAAACGGTAAAAACTTAATAATGTAAAGTGTTGCACGCGACTAATTGACATTTACGGATGGCTAAAGTAGCTACTGCAAAAACCTCTTTGAAGAGTTCAAATCAAAAGTGTTTGAAAGCTTTTAAGGGAACACGTACAAAACGCCATAAGGGCTGAGTCGAGCAATTAGTAGCAGCTCAGAAATTGAAATTATTTGTAAGCACTCGACCTCAATTATTGTATTCTTCGAATTGCGCCTAAGGGCGACTCTGGTAAATCGTAGATTTGGCGTCACTATACCGATGAAAACTAATTAAATGAACCGACTTTGTATAGTATACTTAGTTTTGAAAGCTAAGTAAAAGTTTTGTGAAAAAAAAAAAAACAAATTCTCATACGTAGCGCCCGCGGAAAGTTTTCTCGGGGTTGGGGGGTTGACTCTATTTGATCAACAATATTAAAATACATTCCGAAGTCAACGAACGCGGATGAATTTCATATCCCCACTCCCGTGTTGTTTTGTTAAATTAAAAACGCAAAATAATTCAATAATATTAAAACGTCGGGTGAATCAATAATATTTACTGTGTTTTAATCGACCCATTGATGATCATCGATTTATGAAAAATTATCATATGATTTATGAAAAAACTATCAAAATTATCAGCTTAAAACGTATGACGATCACTTTAAATTCAATTTTCTTCCAATGTTATTATTAAATTGTCGCTCAATCATTGGCTTTTATTTCTTTGTTTTCAGTAACATAAAAAATAAACGTGAACCACCTTTTCTGTTATAATTGATTACTGCAAATAAGCGAAACAATTAATCACTGATGCGTGCATACGTATCTCAAAAACCCCGAGGGCCCGAGAGGACTGATCTCCCTGTGGACGCAATATTGCAATGTGGGACTATACGAGAACTATACTCCGTGCCGTCAACCGGACATGGTAAATAAAATAAAAAGAAGGTGACTGGACTTGTTATACGCGGAGGAAACAACGGTTCGATTGTGGAGATAGTCCTCTGGGGAAATCCTAAAAGTAGAATGTCACTTGAAAGGTCTCGATTTCATAGGGAAGACTAAGAAGAAAAAAAAAAGAACATAAAACATTTGGAGGCGGTTGTTCAGTGTCTTGATGTGTGGCAGATCGCGACATGTGGAAACACGTACGATTGGAGGGTTGCAGTCGCAAAAAGAGGACTTTTAATAACACAGTATTTCTTTCGACATTAGCCTTCCAAAGAAAAATTACTATAGATCAGTAGTGGACTGAATAATTTTTTTCATCAATTTAAAAAAAATATACGTATATTATGCAGCGTAAGTATGATAATAAAAAAAATTCTATAATAATTATTATGGAATACAATATAGAATGAATATATTCTCTTTCGACATCCGTGTTTTTTTTTTTTTAGTATACACCAACCTACACCGACAATGTATAAATACATTTAATTTAAATATACGTTAAAAAGTATTCTCTTTAAAGAATATCATCTTTGTTTGTTTGCACTTTGTTCGTATTAAATAGTTTTCACATTATACCAGTTTGGAAACAACTTTCTAATCAGCTTAAAAGTATAAATTTCAGGACGGAATATTATAATCCATAATCCTCACTGACTTCTTAAATATACAAATGAAACAAAAATAACATAACCTACACGAATCAAAAGCGGTTAACAAAATTTAGCTTTACTACATAGATTCTATCACTGCACCGTTATTCAACGTCAAGGGTGCAATTTGTTTCTGGACAAATTAATTTATACGTCACACGCGCCATAAACTTAATCAAAATTATTGACATTTTGTTCAATTACATTTTGTCGTTTAACAAAATAGAATAATATTTTCAGACTTGTTTTCTCTTTAACTATCATTTTTTTGTTTATAATTTTCATTATAAATAATGAGAAATAATAAATACTATAAGCGTAAAAAATGTCGTCTTATAAAAATAGTAGTATTAAAATAATACAAAAAAAAAAAAAAAATTCAAAATCTGTGTAATTTTTATATTGTATTTATTTTTAAATCTCATGAGAATTGTCGTCAAGCTTCTTCTCATCGTGTAAAGGGCTTACCGTTTTCATTCTTAAGTACACAATATGTATGCGGGTAGAACCGCAACAAAATCAAATCAAATACAAAATGAAACGTTTACCCTTAAAAAAGGATATCTGCTGGACGACGACGCCGCCACGATGAATACGCCATGTTTTTTGGTGAATTTCCATAAGGGTTGTTCGACGCAAAAACACGTTTTCTCGATGTTCTCGCCTAAAACATATACACACGCAATATTATAATAATATGATATTATTGTTATTATTATTATTCACCTTTACCTGCAGAGACGTAATCGTCGTAAGCAATCTGTTAGGTTTCAATACGAATACAAATGAGTGTGTACTGTATATTAAAACCCGAGACAAATAACATTTCGACAGTAATAATTACAGAGGTAATGTGTAAAATTTACGTTTCACTAAAATAATATATAGTACGGCGTTGTTGTGTGTGTGTACGTTGTACTTATGAATAAATAATCGTGTTGATAATATTTTTAAACGATTTCCATTGTTGTTCCGATGATATTCAAAATAATCCGAGGGTAACGTTTTTCCATAAATAATTCGTGTAATTATAATGTATATAATAATTGAAGGGCTGGGCTGAAGAACTAATTAAAACTGGGTTAGCGTGTTCGGCGCGTTTAATAACGCAGGTTTATATATATATATATATATACATATGAGTAAGGTTCTATTAAATACGTTTTAACTAGATGTCTCCAGAAATGAGGGGAGAGGAGGGGAAAGAGAGAAAGAGTTGCCATTATGGCGCATGAAAACAAAACAAAAAAAAAAAAACTAGATCGGAGATAGTATTTATTTACATTAACATTAAAACTTGTCATCGTAAATTTGCGCGCGGGTAAACAATAGCGTGGACGGACGTTTAAAATTACGTGCTCGAGGAATAAAGCAATTAAAACGGCTACTGCTCCTGCAGCACACGACTATACTTTAAAAAAAAACTTTTTACACAGTTATTGCACACAATATTGATGTTATCGTTAAATTACAATTTTACAAACTTTATTCGATCGTATACTTTAATTTACTCATAGGCAGGCCTCGGGCGCACCTGCGTATCACGAAAGCACAAAGACATTATAAAATGAAATATACCTACGGTGTATTTATTTACGCGTGCGTTTTTGAACAATGGACATAATATTTTACGCCGCGAGAGTTGACTTTTGTTTCCAGTATAGAATTCAGTGTCGCCGCGTGAAAAAGATCTCGAAACAGGTGTGCACACGTGACGCAGTGTCCGATGGCCTTCTTATTGTGTTTCTCACCCGTCTTTCTCCAAATAATATTATGTAAAAAACTGCTCGAAAATATTTTATTTTTTTACTCGTAAATATTTAAATGAAATGGTTGAAATAGTCTGACAATAATTATAAGAAACTAAAAATATGCGATTCCACTCAATGACATAATTCAGTAAAATTCCGAGTGAAGTGAAAAAGCTAATGCTTTTACAAAATTATGTTTATTTTATTTTTTTTTTTTTTTCATGGAAACACTTTTACGTGAAAAAATACTTGTCCTGAGTTTCAAACATTTACATTTTAGATTTTATATATCGTATTCCGGTGATATTTTGGAATGGTTATTTTTCAAAATTTTCATAACTTCTTCTAAAAATAAGATAAAACATCCCAAAAATGCCATAAACAAAACTTTTATGAAATCTATTTTAGTAATTTTTGCCACAACTACAAAACTAATAGGACTAGAAACTTGAAATTTTCACCCATTATCAGAAATAAATAAAATAAATACTAATATAAACGGTAATAAATTTTCAATTGGGATAAATATAAAATTATGAAATTACCTTGTTTTTGAATGTTTTAACCTAAATAATTTAATATAACCTAACTCACATAAGATTAATAAACTTAAAAAAGTCTTGTAAATTCTAAATCAACTTTTTTCTATAACCGTTTAAAGTTAGAATTCGTATATCGTATAAGTAATTATCAGGTAAAATTCCATTTTATTTTGTTAATCAAAACCATTAAACTTTTAAAATTTGAATTATGCTTAATATTTTCTTTTACCAAAGGAATTTTCAAGTGTTTTGCTACATTTGGAATAATTTGCATGAAACTTGGTTCAATAAATAATCTGTAAATATGTTTAATGTTAGAATTATGGATTAAATAACGGTTTATCCTAATAATGGCAAATTTATTTACCTTATTATTGCGTAACATTAGGGACACTGGAACAAGAAGATCAAGAGAGGCGTTGCCCCTCGGATCTTTTTAAAGAGTATTTTTCACCCTCCTCTAAATAGATGTGTGCGGAGTAAATATTTATCCAATAGTAATTATTTAATATTTAATGTAGAAAATTTAACTTAAAGAAATAGCTGAACTGGGTAGAGGTATTATATTTTTTCGTTATTAATAATTATGACTGAAATATAAATGAACACTGGTCCATAGCTAGCTGGAGGGGGGAGGATCTTTTCCCCTAGGTAGTGAAATTTTTGAGGTGGCAAATTTACGAATACAATTAAAAATTTTGATACTAAAAGCACATATAAATTACTACTTAGCCCTATACAAGGGAAAAAAATAAAAGAGAATAACTGTTCCGGCATCTCTGTGCAGTATATTAAAATTATTGTTTTTAAATCGAAAAATTGTGTAATAATTTAATTATATATTAGTCAACTTATGTTTACGATTTTGTTAAAATCAGTTGACATAATTTTAAAGTAAATAGATGCTTAATATTTCGAAACACGCATAATTTGTTGTTTACATAAATATTGAAATGGCCATGAATTCTTTTGTTATTAAATAACGATGATTGTCAAACATATTTAATGTAAAACAGACAATTTATTATTGTTGTGTATGATTAACCAACGCTCCACTCAAAATCGATTTATTGAGGAAATGATTTATGTTTTGTTTAAAAATTAAAATTCTACACATGCCACGATATTCTACCCGAGAAGCGAAAAATACTCATAGTGCTAATTAATAAATGTCCAGCTTTTTTACAATATATCATATTAAAATTGAAAGTAATTAAGACATAATTTTATAGTAAATATAACAAGAATAAATTTCGTGGGTCTTTTTTGAAAAGGTTTTAATTTTTTTTTACAAAATTCACTTCATTACATAAATGTCTTTTACTTGAAAAGGTGCATGATGATTTTTAAATAAATATAAGATTCTAAATCATTAGAGATGAACTAAAGAAAATTAAGATGAAAATTCATGATTTGTGGTCAGCAAACTGAGAGTCGGCGAACTGGGAAAATCACCGTTATAATATTACAATTCACAGTTTAATAATATTGTATAATATATATTTTTATAACAAGGTTTTGGGATATATCGTCGCACGTATCCCACACACAATACTATGATAATATTATCTACGTCTGTACGGGTCTTTTATATTACCCCCCCCTCCCCCCCACGCAAACGTGCAATTCACCACACCATAATAATATTATATTATACTTTTATTGGCACCGTACGAAATCTACATAATATTTTTATGTGCGAGCCGTATATATGCGTAATTGAAAAATCCGCGTGTCGTTTAAAAGACGTTCACGTATCCGTTTTGCAGTGCACGACTACAACACTCGTATTATTATTACGAAGGCGTACCCATAATAATAATACACGTATAATATTTACATAAACACGACAACTTATTTATTTCACGCCGATTCGAGATCACGTTGACCTCCGAATCCCTTAACCACGCGGTTTTTTCCCGTGAACTAAAATTTTAACGAAATTCGATCATCACCGCGCCGTTATAGTATTAGTTTACGGCACGTGAAATTTTCCGAACGATAAGTCGTATTGCTTCCGATCTGCACGTGTCCGTAAAAATGTAATATCTATACTCGATAAAATATCGCGGCGACGTTCAAAAGGACGAAAATCGATTTTATTCACTCGATATACACCTATAATATTATATTATACAGCGAGAGTAATGCAATATTTTCAGATCTCATAAGACGCATGTCAACGTAACTGAGTATATAACTTCAATGCGTTTGTTTATACGTGTATACGTGGACCTATAATAATATTATATTATATAAGGTTCTGGACATTGATAGAAAAACGTTTAGCCGTCATCGTCAGCGACGTGCACGTAGCTAAGGGGTGGCTTGACGGACCGGGACACCCTTGACAATTTATTAGCCACCTCCTCTTCCCCCCTTACTTTAAGACGTTTTTGTACGTATTTTGTTGACACGCCTAGGCTAAGAGGCTAAATATTCGTTGAATCTCGAGTTGAAAAAAAAAACAATTTTAAAAATAAGAAAGAAAATTAACTCAAAATATTCTGATTTAGGTTTTATATTACCAAAATATAGTCGTGTAAAATGTTGTTCATTAAAAATATGAGAATTATTTATTCAATGTCACTTATACAGTGATATTTCGATACCTGTTTCAGCTCATTTTGCGTTCTATATCAGTGGTGGCTCGTAGTAGCTGATGATATGAGTGTAACTTTAAATAATAAAATAAAAATTTGTTTAATATAAGACAAATCTATTATTTCAAATTTTGAATATGCTAACAATGTTTTGTCGTATGCATTTTTTTTTCGATTTGAGAGGGAACTAAGTTACATAAACATTGGACACCCCAAAATTGCGTCCCAGTTATATTTTTCTGCCGAGTGAATTCCGTCCCAGTTTTATTTTTTTCGATGGGTGAATTGCGTTTTCGGTGTATTTTACTACTAAGTGAATTGTAAAACCAAAATTAATAATTTATTATAAAATTAATATTACATTTTAAAACTAATTATTAACTATTTACAATTCCTTTTTATTGTAATATTCATCATTGTTATTATAATTATTATAATTTATTATACACTATATTATGGCCAACCTCATCCTGGTGTTTTTGCGTAACGCTGAAAAGCTAAATTAATATCTAAAGCAAGTATAGTAATCGAAATAAAAACCTAAGTATACTGAATGTCCTTACACATTTTGATAAATGCAATAACTTTTATTCTATTAATAATTTTTAACTTTTTTTTTTTTTTAATAATTTCTACAACAATGCGCTTTTGGGAATTCAAAAATTTCCTGAAAAAAAAATTACATTTTTGCTACATTGCAATGATTTAATATTATATTTATATTTTTACAATTAAAATTCTCTCTTTTCCTTAATTTTTCTTCTATGTTTCCATAAAATATTAGGACGAAATCCTAGAGATGGGACTTAATTCACCTAAGGCAGGTCCCCCATTTCCAATACTGACTTATGTTTGACCACCCCAGCTATACATTCCAGGCTATGTAAACCCGAGTGACCATTTTATTATAATATTAAGTGGTACAGATGAGCACATATATTATCTCATTTTAAAAATAGGATTTTTTTTGGCATTTTGTTAATTTATTTCTACAAACTGAACAATTTAATTTCTACAAGAATTTGGTGGTAACATTACACAATTTAATCATGATTTTCATTGATTTACTAATTATTTATTTAGTGCATTAATAATTTTAGACGTGTGAGAATCCTTCGCGATTTGTTCATTATTCACTGACTGCAATAAATTACTTTAAATGCGACTAGACTAGGGTACGAATGGAAATACTGAAAAAAAGAACTACATAAATATTAGGCTTTCCGTGATGTCACGGAATCGGGTGTACGTGCGAATTATAATGTTATTAATTTTAAACATACGTTTTCAGTTCTCAAAAAGTTACAAATAAATAAAATCCTTTTCCACGAAAATATCGTGTCGTCCTCAGCCACTCGAGGTCAAAACACACCCCACTTAGACGAATGTGTATTTACACACGTGTACGTTATAATATTGTCGTTCTCCTGACGATCGATGCACTTCTTCCCCGAGTGCATCCCTCACCTAACGGCGTGTCGTCAGATAAAAATACGAAATAAATTTCACGATACGGTGTCGTTTCCCCTGCGCGAATACCATTAACTCCATCGTCGTCTCAATAATACATTATTATTATTATTATTATTATTATTATTATCACCACCATCACCGTTATGACTATCACTATTGCTATATTATTATTTTATAGCCTATTATTACTATATGCACTGTATAACTGTTATCGTTGATATTTCCTCGTTGCTTTTCTTCCTTTGTAGCCCCCGGAGTTAATGCCATACACGTGGACCGACCGTGATACGTGTAATAATATAATAAATGTTTCGTGTCCTCATATAAAAGCCAATTGTTTGACACGATACACGTGCGCGCGCGAACCGACAAATAATTCACCGGCACGTCGACGCGCGAACGCCCCTCCACAATAAGCGTATGTTCCAAAATACATAATATAATAAATACCATATCCATATATATATTTAGGGGTACACTATCCCTGTCACTAACCTCTAATTATACGCATGGTGTATAAAATGTTCTGAGTGCTGAGTTCGCGTGGGACCTTACCTGTTTTCCATATTTCTTATGATAACGCCACTGCGAAGGTACGTGGGCGAACGAGGAGGGTACGTGTTCACCACCCCTCCGAACACACTCGTGCACGCACATGTGAACCACCACCGGTATATTGACCCGAAAAACGCAAAATTTTCTCACTCTTATATTTTGTTTTGTTTTTCGGTTAAAAGCGATGTCCCTCTCTCTCCATGACTTTCATACATAATTGTTCTATTTTTGATTTTTTCTTTACTGAACCTTTTCCCCCGGCCTGGGGCATATCCCCCCCACTCCAAACCAAAATATGATTTCTACACAGTAAATATAAGGTACTTTAGTGCTCAGGACCAATTATTGCGTAATAATTAAGGTAACTACGATGGACTAAAAACATCGTGTTTAAATATTTCAAGTGAAGATATTTTGAGGTAATTTGAGTTTATTTATTTATTTTTTTTTTTATTAAGCTTAAAAAATATTTATTCAATTAAATTTTATCATTAGGTATCTATTAAATTATTTTATTTATTTGTACATGTCCGGTGATGATGTATGGTTCACATTAATGGGCAATAGACAGAAAAATTGAAGAGTGTTGCATGTTATACTGAACGAGTGAAGCGACTAGAGAAGAAAGAAATAAGAAATGAGTAAGAGGTAGTATATGATTAATTCCTATTAAAGAAAAAAATTAGAGAGAATAGATTGAGATGGCTGGAGAATGTTTTAAGAAGAGATGAGGTTGAGGCAGGTTATGTGAAAGGAATGAGGGGAAAAAGAAGACTAAAAAAGTGGTGGATAGAGGTTTTGGAGAGTGATATGAAAATTACTCGAATATGTATAGAAGATGCGAAGGTCCGTAATAAGTGGAGGGTAAAGACAAGTTAGCCGACCTCAAATATTTGAGAGGAGAACCGAGGTGAAAAATAAATTTCTTTTTCAATATATATCTAAAATTTTATTTTGTTTTTATTCCAAATGATTTTTTTTTAATAACAAATTATTATCTTTAATAAAAATGTTTGCAGCAAAAACCAATATATATATATATATATATATATATTTGTACATTTACATTTGTGTGTTTTTTTGTCCACTGTATGAGAGGTAGGGGTACATATTATTTTAAACTAAAATTTTTAAATATATGATTTACTATTTAATGATGAACTTCTTGAATTTAATAATAACACGAAGATTTGCAACTAAAAATATACATATTTAAATAAAAAATGTGATGAAAATATCAATATTTTGTACAATTTTAATTTTGCTATTTTTTCCTATAACAATACTCCAAAACGTATATATAATGATCGAACGATTTGTAGATTACTTCAATGTAAACCGGGGTTTCAATTCAATGCAAATGACAGATTTTGAAAAAAAGAGAGCAGTAATTCTTGAAGATAATTTTAAAGAGCGTATTTTACAAGCACTTTTAATTTTGGATACATTTACAGTTAGAACTTAAAATTCAGAAAAAAATTTTATTTTTCGATACAACTGCAGTAAAAATAGTGGTAATAGGAGGTACTTGGGATAAAATTTAAAAAAAAATTATTTTTTTACCCAGTCATAACCATACATTCAAAATTGTTCTCAGAAGAATTTTGTTTTTTTATAGTAAAATAAGTAAATCAACTGAAAAAAAGTTCCAGTTTTTAAACGATTCTAGTTTTCATGAAATAGTTTGAACCAATAAAATCAAACCGGAAGTTAAGAGAATTATAGATTTTATAAAAACGATTTAAATTATGCTCAACCTAGAAAAAAAAATGATTATAAATTATTAGAATTGACACAGATAGATATACATTTTTTTGAAAAGAAATCAAAAACTTTAATGTTTTTCGTATACCAAGGTACCAAAAATCATGCAAGCAAAAGAAATTTATTGTATTTAGAAATTAATTTAAGCTAATTAAATATAATTACAAAGAAACTGATGCAGAAATATCAAAGGTACTGGTTTCAAAATGTATTAATTGTTTATAGTACTTAAGCTCCGTAGCCATGAGATCAGTATTTTTCGATAAAAATATAAATACAGAAAAAAAGAAAAAATGGTGACAAGACTTAGAAGTAATAAGAGTTCATAAAATACTTTACGATGTTTTAAACTGATTCAGTGTAACATGAATGAGATTACAAAAATAAATTAGACTTTTTTGTAAATTAATTTAATTTGGATGAAAGTTTTTTACAAAATGTTTAATCGACTTGGGATAAAATTGATAGTTAGGAAAAAACACTTGGTGTTGTTACCAAGTTACAAGTGGTGAATGATATGGCTGAAAGCGATTTAAGGTTAATAGAAGATTACAATACGCTATTGACCAATAAAGAGGAGCAAAAACAATTTGTTTTGCAAATTGTTAGAGACTATGGCAAAAAGTTTCCTGATTGCAAGAAAACTAATTTATTCTAGCAGTATAAAAAAATTGAATTATTTATTATATTTATTACTCGATGTATAGTTAAAATTATTTGAATAGTTTATCAAAAAATTTTTGAAAATTTAGATTTTTTTTTTTTTTTATCTTTATATTTTTAATAATCATTAAAAAATGAAAAAAATAAAAAATGCTATTTTACGATATTTTTTGGACTTTTACTTACTTTTCAGCTGTGAAATCATGCGTTAAAGTAACATAATTTCTGAAATTATCATAAAACGTCATACTCTATACTTTAAATACACATATAATGCTAATAATTTGTAGTGAAAATAGTCATAGCGCTATATTCAGTATTTTTGAAAATAACTTCAAGTGCTCTGTGAATAACTTAAAACTGAATAATCGATTTAAAATTTTGCAGTGTAAATTTTTTTTTTTATGTCGAAAATTGGAAAGGAGGGTACTCGTCTATATATTATAAAAAATGTATGAGTAAGTTCTGATACTTTATATTACTCGAAACGTACAAACTTCACCTCATATAATGATCACGTCTATAAAAAATGAACAAAACCGGATTTTTTACGTAACATAATATATTATAAGACATATTATTAGAGATATTGGCATAGATAAAGAAGATGTTTTAGACTCTTTTCACTTTTCGCCCTTGGATCATAAAGTTATATTTTTCATAATTGGAAAAGTTAACAGAATGATTCTTTTTTTGTCCAGCCAAAAATCAGCGTAGCTATGTCTTTGTGATCTAATCTAATCTAATTAATCAATAACTACATAAATTAAATCTGAATAGATAAATATGAAACCATTAACTAAAAATTAAAATCTATAATAATTTTTAATGTGACAAATAAAGGATAATGAGATAGACTTTTATGTCCCTTATGATATTTCATTGTCACAAGTTGTTCAAAGTTGAGATTTTCAATATTTTTGAATTCTTATTCTTGATTGGATGTTTTATAAAAAAAAAACCCCAAATGGAGCTTTTTGTTTGATCATTTTTGATGAGGCATTTAACTAAATCATGCAGTCAGTCACATGCATATTTTGCAATAAGTATCCCCCCTCCCAATCAATGATTTTATTATAATTTGTCGGCCAAACATTGGTTTTTAAAATATACTTTAATTTATTATTATTAATAAAATTGAGATGATGGTTAAAAATATAAGAAATTACTATTTTTAAATCTATAAATAATCTAATAAAAATTGTTATATTTTCATTTTGATTATGGTAATCAATATCTTAGGTCTAAATTTCAAGCAACAATAGAATTCATTAACTATTTTGAACTCTTCGTATGTTTACTTTTAGATGTCTAATTGATTTTTGGTTGTTATGACAACCAATAAAAATGCGAGATGTGAGAGGCCAAATTTAACAGAGAAAACTTTTTTTTTAATAAAATGTATATATATATATATATGTATACAAGTATTCGAACGAGATATTTGGACGACCTTATTCCGAAGTTACAATATTATAATATTGTTATTGTTATTCCGACGACCGTCCCAAGCGTGCCGTCGCCGACGAGTGTCCGGAATTAAAACGTGACACGTTCCCGTTGTAAAAATAATTTTTGGAACAGACGATATCATATTATGTACGTGTATACTGTATATATATATAAATATTAATATGCGCAATATGTACATTGTATATCTAATACCCAACTCGCTAGCGTAAATCTGCCGACCGTCTGTGCTGGTGTACACAACAATATGATAATAAAAGTTTAGCGGGGGGGAAATTGTCGACTCGAGATTTCGGCCGTTTTAATAACAAACGTGTGTACGACGACGACGACGACTCGAACTTAATTAACGAAAACCGCCGTCATAGCCCTTTGCCTACCACCGTCGTCGCTACTCGCTATAGCTACTACTAGGGACGATGACAACGACGACGACGACAAAGTGGCGACGCGAATACCAATGAGTCGGTTGCACGCTTCCAACCCGACCGCGAAGACGACACCTATAATATTAATATACGTTGCGTGAAACGTGCATAATAACAAAACACAGTGGAAACTGGGCGAAAATCCTTAAAAAAAAAAAAAAATTGATTCTCAAAATCCAAATACAAATCCATCGCATAAAACATTTTCAAAAAAACCGAATATCCAAATTCCTTTATCCTAAAACATTAAATTATCCATAATGATGAGTACACACGTAACGGTTCTCAAAAAGATACTTATGTATAATGTATAAAATAATTTTCATTTTAAATCAAACGTATTATTTGTATTTATCAGATATGTAAGCACAGTAAATTGTCCATTTTATTTTTACCGAAAAAATTTACGAGCGACCACTTAAATTAAACTTTTTTACAAAGCCTACATTTATAACTCAAAAATATGAAGTTTAATATAAAACATGAAGATTAAACTATGGAATAAGTATTTTGTATAGTGCGATTGTGAATAATGTCCGTCAACAATATTACCTACGGTTCAATTTAACCCTGAAAACAGTCGGATATTGTATTTTCTGAATTTTATGTGTAATAAATTTATGATAATCTTTATTAGCTGGTAAAACAGTAAAAGTAAAATCAATATTAATTTTATTAATACAAATTTCATGCTACTGACATGCATCAAGAATTATTATTATTATTTTAGATTCTGAACGAAAGTGAAGAAGCTTATGTTTTTACAATGATGTTTATTTATTATTTTTTTTTTCTTCCTCTGTAAACACTTTTTCGTATAGAAATACTGATTCAAAAGTTTCGATCAGTAACTTTATGGATCCAAAATCGAACCCAGATAGTACTTTTAAGAGGTCATTTTTCAAATTTCTCAATATTTTTTTTAATAATGCAAAAAAACTGAAAAAATTTTTTCAAAAAACGGCAAAATATGCAATTCCGCAATTTCCATAAAATTGAAAATTACTTTTTGACATAACTTCTAAAATAATGCATCAAAGGACTTAAAATTTTCACCAACCACTAAAAATAGTGACGAAAACAAATCATACAAATTTCAAAAAGATTTTATCAATTTTGAGTTGAGTACAGCATTTTGAAAATTTTGGAAATATCTAACTTAATATTCTAACTTAATAATCTCCAAAATAATGTTTAGTTAACAAAATAATCACAAAATAATAATAATTATGATAATTATAATAGATTGTAAATTCATATCTTGGTATATAAATAGGGGTGGGTTTAAGGAATTCCTTCTTTTTTTTTTTTTGAAGTGTGTCTACGTATTTAATCGTACAAAAGTATAGATAAGAAAGCCGGACATACTTTGCATCACGAATATTCTTCGCTCCTCGAATCAGATAGCGATGACTCTTGGTGGTGGGTGTACAGAATTTTAAAATCAAATACTTGTAAAAAATGTTTAATTCTTTGTCCGTAAGAAATTTTATTACACCAAATGATTTGCAATGAAATTCTTTACCAATGTACCAAGTTTCAAAAAAATCGGTCGAACCAATTTTCTTTTATGTACGTTAAAGTGTGTAATTTTATGTAAAACTAACGAATTGCGTCAAAATTCTAAATTCAAACGATAATAGAGAAAAAAGTTGACTTACGATTTTAGAGATTTTTTCAGGTCAATTACACATATATGTAAGTGATATCATATTCAATTTTCAAGTCTTAATACCTAGAATCAAAAATTTCATTGCATAAAAACTAACAAAAAACTAGATATTTCTGAAATTTCCAAAATGCTGTACTTAACTCAAAATCAAACAAATCTATTTGAAATTTTTATGAAATTTTTTCGTAAACATTTTTAGCAGTTGGTGAAAGTTTCATGTTTTTCGTAGCATAATTTTGAAGTTACGTTAAAAATCAATTTTCGAATTTACGGAAATTCCGGTAATTGCATATTTTGCCGTTTTTTGTCAATTTTTCATTTTCTCTTTTTTTTTGACAAATTTTCTACGTTTTTGAAAAAAGTAATGAAAATTTTTAAAAGTTACCACTTTAAAGTACCACCTGGATGTGATTTTGGATCTATTGAGATACTGATAGAATCTTTTGGTTTAGTATTTATAAACGAAAAAGTGTTCACTGACAGAGAAAAAAAAGAAATAAACATCATTGTAAAATCATAAGCTTCTTCACTTCATTTAGAATCTAAAAAGTATTAAAAAAATGTCTAAACTTTTTTCCACATTTTTAACATTTTCTTTCACCAAAATAAATTTTGTAACTATAAATACAGCTTTCATATTTTTGGGGCCATATACTTAATATAGCAAGTATTATATTCTCAGAGCTGTCTCGAGGGAAGGAAAATGAGGAAAATATTATGAATTCAGGGTGCGTCATAAAACGAATGACAAAAAGAAAAATTTGTATTTATATAAAATATGTAAATTTATATTAAAATATGTAAATCAGTGCGTATTGCATAAATGTTTGGTAGAGAATTCGGATGGAATGGTACTTCAGAGAGGTTAGGTTAGTTATTTTGTTAATCATCAATAGTTTTCCAAAAATAAATCTATTTCAAATTTGAGTAAAATACATCATTTCATCAAAATTGTTTTTAATTATTTTATGATAATTTCAAAACTACTTGTACTAAAAATTTGGAAGTTTTATTTATTATTTACAATACTTACAGTTTACTATATACTGAAAAACACTTTTTTTTTAACTTTCCTATTTGGGATAAATTTAGAATTTTAGAAACAAATCGTTTTGTATTTTATTCGTATATTATAATTACATTTTAATTTTTTGATATAATGAACTGAAATGCATTGAAATTTTACCTATGTTTATATCTAACGACATAAAAAAAATCTCAAAAATCGTTATTTGGCATTTTCTTTCATGAGCATTTAAATAATAATTTAATCAAGCTGATCATTTTGACGTAAAATAACCATTTTTATTTTATCGTAATATCAAAAAATATTAATTTTTAAACTTAATAAATTTCACTTTCGCTTTACTCAGAATCTAAAATTTTTTGTTTATTTTTGTTATTTAATGCAAAACTCAATCTATTGACTTTAGAGTGGACAATTTAATGCAAGCCTACTCATATATTATATTATATATTATAATATTATTTATAAGAGTAGTGCCTATATTTACATTATTGTTAAAATCAGTGAGTCAATATTCTGAACAGTAATAACTAATAACACTAATAACTATCAATTTGAATAGGCGGCAAAATTGATAATTCTCACGAATGAAATAGATATAGGTTATTCTGTGATTAAATTTTGAAAAGTAATCACGTGAAAGTGATAATTACTATGTTGTATAATCAACTAAATTTCTTCTCAGAATTATTTTATTGAAGAAATTATATGTCGTTTCTCTGAAATTTAACACATGCACCAAAAGTATCTTATCTGAGTACCAAAAAATATGTCTTATTGTTTATTGTTTTGTGATAATAGTAAGGTTTTTCGTGTAACGCGTTTGAAATTATTAAATTGGTGTCAAAAATAAAATAATTAAATAAAATCACATTAACAAGAAGGAAAACATTATAAGCGAGTAGGCTTTATTTATATATTTATTTAATACCTAAGAAACGAGGTTTATTACATCCTAAAAATGTATAGTACATTTTGCATATATTTTTTCAGTAGGGCAGGGGAGGAGATATCAAACATGTTTACCCTTGTTATCACATTATTTGTATTTATTTTGACCGTTAACCCTTAACATTTTCAACTATAGACCATAGTTATGGATAATATTTAATTTTGTTAATGAATAATCAAGAAAATATAACAACTTTTCGTGGGTCCCACTAAATTATTTCGAGGGGCGAGGGTGATCAACTCGTGTATTTAATTACTTTTTATGGAAACATTTAAAGGAAAATCTAATATTTTTATTTATCTTTAATACTCTTTTCGATTCCCCCCCCCCCGGAATAGCTCGATAATCGAAAAATCCATTTGCACCTTTCTTAATTTTATTTTCATTTTTCTCCGAAATATAATGTTGTTGTTTTTTTTAGAACGTATTTATCATTTCCCCCCTATAATACAGATTACCCTCGAGTATTTTTCTTCTTTTTGTGAATGATTTATTTCATTTTTCGAATATCAGAGATACAGAACTGACTAGCTGTTGTACTTTGAATGAGAATTAGCTTTTTCCCTTGCTGTAAAAATGTAAAACAAACATTCGAGAAATGTTAAATTAAATGTTACCTACGTGATCGATTTCCACCAGTGATCTGTGTGCATAATGATATTTTTTCGAGTTGCCGATGTCGTTGATTTGTTTTTCTGTAAATAAAATACAAAATGACTGATTTTAAAGCCAAAGCCGGTACTGTTCAAAACGAGTTTACCGACGAATTATTTTTTACATAAAATATTATGTATGTACAATGTACATATATATACATTTTTTTTTTTTCATTTCCGAATAATCGAATCAAACATTTTTATCGATTTTCGAGTTATTTTATATAAAGTATTATTTTTAGTCGTTTTTCCCGGCATGAGCAATACGGTATATTTTCTCAAGCACACTTTATTGCGGTAGTATAATATAGTGAAGGATTTCGTTAAGAAAGGGGTATTTATATAGAAAAAAAAAACAAAATTCATACTGATAAAATTTATTAAAAATAAACCCGCTACGAGGATAAAAAAAGCAATGTCGACCTCTTAAATCCCCTATATACTACTACTATTTTTTTTTTTTTTTTATGGTTAAACTCCATTGTAAACAGTGTAATTAAAAAAAAAATACCAATTTTCAACCCTTAATTTAACGCATCGATGGAATAATTTTTTAAATGTATTTTAAATTATTATATTATTACTTATTATTTCACCTATTACTTATCATCGTAGTCTTACACAGTAAATACATCTCCATAACATCATATTTTTTAAATTTATATAGATTCATGTTATGATAAATTATAATAATATAATAGCATACTAATGCGTTGAAATAATTTAAATTCTCAAGATAATATTATTAAATAGGAACTACTTGAATGTCACGTAATATATATATATATATATATATATACGTCTACAGAATTATATTATAAGTAGGGCCATATTAAAGTTCCGAGTGGATATTGTTGAAGATATTGGCTTTACAATGGTGCTTTTATGTTCGTTTCATTTTATTTCCTAGAAAATCGCATATTTCGAATTCTGTACAAAGTGATAAATATAGTTATGCAGCATGACGTGTATTTTTATTTTTATTTTTTTTATTTTTTTTTTTTTAGACTGTAAGCACTTATTCGGGTACAAGTATTCAGTAAGTTTCGTTCAATAACGCATTGGTAGTGATGTGACTTGTCACTATAAAGAACCTACTTTTGAAACTTCCCAGTAATTTTCCACGTCGTCGTGAACGATAAGTATTGAATTCACGTTTACACGAAAATGCTTGTTTTCATATTAGACAATATTAAATCAATTTTAATCAATAATAATTAAACGAGTTATTCTGAATACATTTTTTTTTTTAAATTTTTATTATATTAACATAATATGATTCGAAGGCGTATAAATTAATTACAAATTATTTTTCTAGCAATTTTATTAAATTTAGGTAAACAAACCTCTGAGTAACTTTGAGTGTTTTGAATCATAATAAGTTGATTCAAAAGTTTCACATAAATTTATTGAAATTCTGTCATTATAATATTTTAACAGCTTGAACATTGAGTAGAATTTCGAGTAACATGTATACCACTGACCATCCGCAGATCTAATTATTTTATCAAACCCTGTAAATGTTATTCACGTGAATATTTATTGCATTGTGTGTTCAATAAACATTGTCTGGTATATTAGATTTTAGTGCGAATATTTTCCATTATTATATTTTTCGTTTATACAACACATGTCGTATATATTTTTATAATTTATTTTATTACACTACTATTATAATTAACAAAAACTCTAATGACAAAACAAATATTCAATCAAACTACATTAATGTTGCAACTTGTTGATGAATTTCTAAAATTTAGCGGATTTCACAATTTATATATATATATAATAATTATAATTTCACTACATTTTAGCATGGTCATTATAATAATATTATTTTTGATAAACAGAAATAATATTATGGTTATTAATATGGGTCCTAGCTTATTAAAATGTTTAATTATGCCGTGACCGGAAATACCCCGTTGGTTCCGGTTTTCAATAACTTATTGCATACCTATATTTACCTAGCCAGCTTAATTATATCAAAATATCAAATAATCTAATGCAAAAATTTATAAACTAATTCAATCGATGGACCGCACGATAAATACATGCATATAGCAGGTATATATATGAAATAATAATTATGGGCAATTATCAAAACCATCACTTTGAGCGAATAAACCAACCCTTTTCGTAAAGTGGGGACTCCGGAAAGATAATAAATCGCCTCTATTTATTAAGATGCATACACACGGTAAAACGGCTTAATACCTCAACATTTTACCTCATTACCCATAAACTATTAACCAGTAAAAGCTCTCAAAGGGTAGACGTGTGGTTGATTATTATTGATGACAAAGTGGTATTAAAAACAATATAAATAAATAGCTGTTTTCAATCATCTTCTACTTTCTCCGTCATTATTTAATTCCCTGATTTTCCATAGCGTCATTTATATACACACAGTTCATATTACGCGCAGTTGTTTAAATGACCCGATGCATACGTTATTGTCAGAGTTTAAAAGCCCCTTTAAGCCCCCACCTAGTTATGATTGTGCCTCCAGGCCGAATTTAAGATTTTTCCACTTTGGTTGTGGAAGTTTAAACCGCCCCTGGGAGTTTTTTTATAGGTAACAAATATGTTATTTACCACGAATTTTTCGTTATTAAAATTTTTTTTGAAAGGGAAGGCTTGATATTTTAAATCCCACCATCCTTGAAATTTAATCAAAACTGCCACTACCCTCTCCCTTCCCAGTTTCATGTATTAATCATTTTTGATTTTCATTTAACAAACGATACAACATATTATAGCACGATTACACACAGCATACATACAGTGGCATAGGAAGGGCATATTGTACTACGTCTAAGCCAGGGGCGTAAATTTTGTTTGAAAATTTGTGTTTTATTTTACTTTCAAAAAGACATTTTTTTCATAACGTACATTTTGAAATGTGAATTATTTTGTTTATCCGTGATAAATAAATACAAGTATATCTTAGCGTATTTAATAGAAGTAAACTATACCCGCCTTCTATGCAAGCGCGCCCGTAAGATAAAACCCCAAACAGGGGCGAGATCATAGTTCAAAAGCTGATTCAAAATGGTTATATATAGTAATTATCACAATAAAAAGGTAGAGATAATTAAAGTTTACAATACAAATTGAAGAGCTTAGTGTATCAACAAGATCTCTACAGAACAACAAGAACTCAGAATCAACAGAAACTCCACACAAAAAAAATCAGTAAGAATTATTAAAGTAGAGTTAAAGTAAAGTCATTTTTTATGCAATGACGAAAAATAAAAAAAAATTAAATGTTTCAGCATATTATATTAGTAATTAACGGAGCCCAAAAATAATAAATACATTATATTTATTATTTTCATTATTTATTTTTATAATTATTATAAAATTTAATCTTACATTATATACTTGATGCACTCATCTTGTTTTTTTGACCCAAAATATTATTTTCTAATAATAATTGTTATAATATTTACCACCTATCGGGTTTAACTGTTTGTTGCACAAAAGTGTAGGTAATTTCTTGTTTTACAATAATTTATGATAAAAATGAATTTTCGAAAAAAATGGACTTATGTTTTTGTTACACCAAGCCCTTCCTTCAATTGTATAAATTAATATTAATACCTTACACTGTAACGTAACGACATTTTTTCATTATCACTCAAAACTCAAAAGTTGAAAAATATGACACAAAAATTATTATATACGAGTTAGTACAAGACATTGACGTCCAAAACTTTTTCGTGCCTTTTCCCAACCCCGTACCATGCTCGTCGTCTGAAGACACCCGCGATGATGATTATATAAAATCAATTATTTTTAAATATAATACCACCACCTACCTCTCCGTCGTCGGGTTTCCGATAGTGGACGTCGGCTGCGATAAATAAAATGAAAAACAATATTAACCGCGACTGGGGGATACCGGCCAATTAAAATTATAATTAATATGATAAAAAGACCAACGTACCGTCCGTCGCTTCGTAACACGTACGGTACGTTCTTTTCCGTTCGTGCTCTCATCAACACCACAATGAGTGGCTAAAAAACACCGTCCTCCGATGTGCCGAGAGGCGGCAAACGGACCATTAGACGTGGTTATGTACAAATTTTATTAATTTTATTGTATACCTTGGCTGGTATTTTCCCACCCCTCCCTTTTATATATATATTTTTAATTATTAGTGTTATATTTATATTTAATCGTTAAACACACTCCTTGTCCACAGGGGCGTAGCTAGGAATTTTTTTTGGGTAGGCCCACTATAAACTTTCTACTCAACGACGAAAATGTGGACTTTTTCCAATTTTGGTATTAGCCTTCCATAATTTCATAGTTGTCAATGATTATTCTTATCAATAATTAATATTGCAGTTATTAATTTAATAACTTAAAATCTCGCTTAAAACATCTAAAAATAAGTAGACAATTTTAAAAGATGCAATTTTTATTTATATTTAACTTATATACAGATAATATAAGTATTATAGTATTATACAAAATGCAGTTATAATTATTAATTAATTTAAAAATAAAAATGAAAAAACTTATTAAATACGTACCTATTGTTAATTTATAATATATTTTCAAAGTAAAAATTCCAATCTTCTATTCTTCATGACAGCAAACTCGTCAATAATAGCCGATGGATTATCCATAAATTGTCCACTTATTTCCCTTTCTATGGAAAGTAGCGTCAAATTATTTAGTCTAGGACTTTTCATAGTTGACCTGAGGTATGTTTTAACTCTTCTCATTGTTGAAAAGCTTCTTTCAGCTAAAGTACTAAATACAGGGATTACAATAACAAGTTTAATTACTTTTTTAAATTCTTCAAATCCAACTTGATAACTTTGAACTTGATTCAATAATTTTACCCAATGCACATTGATATTTTAATTTATTGAGAAATTCATCAGACTGATAAAATGGAAAAGTTTTTGCAAAATTACATAATGTTTCACAGTCTAAAATGTCTTTTGAAGCTTGGTCTAACACACTCAAAACTGCATACAGCTCGCCATTTTCATCAAATCGCTTGTTCATTTCAAAACATATGACATCTATAATATTGCGAAGTAGTATTTTCATGTTTTTTTGTCATATTACGTATATTTTTCCAATCCGAATATCCACG
>JAIPRM010002189.1:0-32006 GCA_025469315.1 Stegophylla sp. TES_Ste_2020 | reverse complement strand
CTACCCAAAATTTAACAAAAACAACTCGAAAACCATCATTTTTTGATCAGAATTGTATGAAAATTTAAAAAATTAAAAAAAAAATTTTGGACATTTTTTTTTCTTATATTATTAACTTCCTTCGTTCAAAATCGTTTTACTGAAGAAATGATTTATCGTTTCTTTAAAATTTAATACGCCCGTCAAGAGAATAACACCCGTCGTGCGAAGTACACCCATCGTGCGAAGTATGTCCGGCTTTTTATTTTTATTATTATAATTATTACTTTCAAATTTATAAATCTATGTTTAAAAGGACAACAAAGTATTTGTTTGAACAATAATACAAGTTAAAATAGTTAATGTTGTTAATCATCAATGGGATTTAAAAGCATATTTTTCAGTTGTAGTTTGATAGAATTTAACTAAATAAGAAAATATATTAATGAATATACCAAGTGTGCTTCTCAGCCTTCTTTTACTCAACTTGCGTCATACTTACCTCTATGGTTCTATATAAACGATATTTTATTTTTATTTTTTTACCTCTCATCCGTAATGAGTACATCTTGTAAGGATTTTTTTGACGATCTGGAGGCCTGTAGAAATAGCTTTAGGAGTATACAATAGGTGGCGATATTCTAATGATGTGATTTTTTTTTCCGTATAAAACAGATTCAGCTTCGATATTAATCCCCAATGAAATAAGAAAAGACCAAATATTATATTATTATTGACCAGGTGTACATTTATTTATTGACAATTTTAATAGCGTTTACAGTTTGTGCGTAATTGTTTATAACGACTAAGTATGTATTATATGTATAGGTAGGTGGTATATACGAAAGTTGAACATAATATTATACGTGTATATTTTATATAATATAATTTGCATAATTGTATACGTATACATATATCATTTAATATTTATCTATTAGGATTCAGTGGACTACGCGTATTTCTTTTTTACGATCTAATAATTTTTTAGACTATTATAAAATAAAAATGTAAATAAAAGTTCATATTATATGAAAACATACTAAAATATTCATACGATGTGTCTGCGACAAAAATCAAAATATACTACGTTATATTATAGCTATTATATTATTGAGTGACTAACAAAATACTTATTATTTCATAACTATATTTTCATGCATAAATATAAATATATAGTAAGTATACATGTATTTATAATATATATGTAAGTATGTGTGTGTATGTATAAAATATGACCGTCTGGTAAGTGCGGTAAAAAATTTTTTTTAAAAAATTTTGGTCTGATTTAATATAAAACTGCATGGTGTCGAAAAATGAACATAATTTAGGATTCTCTCCACGTTCAAGAGGCACGCGGTATTTGGCTCTACGTTATATTAGTCAGGGACGATCGTGATTTGTTCATAATACCAACCGTTCGGTCGTAAGCAATTGTTGAAACTCACTGTATTAATAATAATAATATGTATTTCGATAATATTATGTTTTGCACGTTATTAACGAGATATCCGCGGCAGTGGCGGCGCGAGAAGTGAGACGGTTTTCACGAAACTGCGAAGAAGTCGGGTAGGTGCTGGCACGTGGGAATGCTTTATAACTAGTATGGGTGCAATTAAGAGGGCACGGGGGTCTAGGCCCAAGGAACAAAAAAAACTACTCTAAGTCCCAAGATTTTTAGAAAATGCATACGTTTAATACCGTTTGGGAGGGCTGAATCAATCTAATACGCATCTTAATCCTCTCGAATATTTTATCCTATCTACCGAAGATATTACAATAACTATCTTATTCGCTTTAACAAATTATTGTTAATGCGGCGACTACATGTAATTATTGTTCCCAAATCGAGATGGATTGGAAATTGAAACCAGCGATACAGTATTTGGGTGTGAATTTTCTACTCGTTTCTCAAACAAAAAATTCGCACCGCCACTCACCTCGTCACCGCAGGATATCCGTACACAAAAGTGTATAATGTGAGCAATGTGACGCGTACGCAGGCACGTATACAAGGGGGGGGAGGTGAGTAAAGGGTTCAAACTCTTCCCGAAATTTTTTCAAAATTTTACTATACATTACCCAATTAGTTTTTAATATAATTTATAACATTTTCGAATAACACAGATATTGCACTAAGTCACTCTAAAACACCGCAGAGAAGATTTCTAAATTTCGTTGTTCAGTGCAGTATATACTACTAGTTTATTACAACCTCCCCACCCCCGAATTTTTTTTTTTTTTTTTGTATACTTGCTTGCGCGTACGTACGTGTAGGTTTTCGCGCGTACACTCGTGGAGCAATATTATGCTATATATTGTGTATAATAACGACGATTTATAACGGTGCTATAATATATATTATATTGTTGTGGTGGAAAAATGCGGGAAATCGCTAGCGGTCCGCCGCCGGTACAGTCGCGGCGAGTCACCCCGCGAAACGCGGCGCCCAACGACGACGATGGCGGCACCACAGAAACTAAGGTTCACCAGTTCCGTGATGGATACGTAACAACAACAACGTTATTATGGTGGTGTGGTACTACTACAACAACACACGGCTCCGCGCGGACGGACGGACGCGTCAGGCGCGCAAACTGCACGCGGCCGGACGATTGCTGCGCGCAGACGTGCAACGGAATCCTTTGATGGCCGTCCGTTCGTCGGCCACTCGTTCGTGGAAATAGCTCACCGAGCGCGAGTACACCTCCAGCTCGATACACTTGCCCGCGGTGGTGCCCGTGGTGCGAGTCCACGACACCTTCCGCTTGCTGTCGGCGTTTCCACCGCCGCCGCCACGCTGCTCCGTCCTGTCCACGTCGCCGTCCATTATGGCGCCAAACGGATTCTTGCACGTTTCCACCGCCGGTCGCGGCCCGGGTTCGCGTTCTCCGCGCGGCCGCCAATCTTCGCCGCCCCAACAACCGGTGGCTGCTCCACCAAAGCTGCGCCGCGGTCCGCCCGCCGCCGCCGCTGCAGCCGCCGCGGCCTGTACCGCAGCCACGACGTCGTCACACGGGTCACCGCGCTTGCCTCCTCCGACTCCGCCACCCTCCACGATGACCACCTTGATCAGCGGCACGACCGAGTCGCATATCTCGCTCACCTCCCTGGCCAGCTCGAACTTCTCGAACAGGCTCATGTTGCCGTTGCGCTCGAACGCCGCGTGCTTGTCGCTGAACGCGAACAGCTGCGTCACGCTCAGCGCGTAATAGTCGCCGAACAGCCTGGACAGCTCACCGTACGTCTCAGTCAGCGTCTGCAACAAGCGCGCACGCGCACACGTGAAAACAACGGATCCTGGTTTATAATTTCATATACAATAATATTATGTAATAAAATAAAACTGTATAAACACAATTATTATTATTGTTTTAAATTAAACCCGCCAACACGGGTCGGGTTAGGTTGTTATATGTGGTTATGTATTATAGGGTTGGGCGATGTGTGTACCACCACTTGTGGCCCAGGGACAGGAACTGAAAAGAACCGGTTCTGGAACTCAAGAATTCTTAAAATATTGGGAATCGGAACCGAACGGGATCCGAATTTTTACGTTTTCAAATTACCGAAACCCTCATTTTAAAACAAAAAATATCGGACCTTACAAAAAATATAAATTTTATTTTTATTTTTAAAATGAAGAAATATTTTTTGAAATACTTTTCAAGAACTGGTTCTGGAACCTAAGAACCCTGAAAAAATCAGAACTGGAATCTGAACCAGAACCTTTTAAAAATAAATAATGGGAATCGGAACCTGAACAGAAACCGTCATAACTAAAACGTACCACTATATACCAGTGATTACGTATAACATAGCATTTTCCCTTATTTACCGAAGAAAATCATTTTTTTATCATTCCCATCGGTATAAGTTAATAACTTACAAGTTAAAGACAGTCCAAAGTCCATCCCAAAATAAATATTAATTTAAATATTTTTTTTTTTTTGTCCAGATACTTAATTAGTACAGAATAATTTGTAAATTTAAACTCAAGACCTAATTAGTATACAATTTTAATCTGAGACCCAAATAGTATGTAATAGATTATAATGACGTAATATACTCATAACCGTACTGGCAGAACGTGTTAATCCAGATCTTTACGACGTCATATTGTCGTTAGGTATACTTCTAGATGTACCTATATCTGGTTGTCAGTAAACGGACAATTGGTACCCACGAAAGATTACCATATGCGGTTAATTGGTCCCCATTTAATATTTTTTAGATTAATTAGATTTCCGAATGAAGCGAAGAATTTATAGATTAAAAGTTTTACAAATCTGTTTCTTTTTTCGAATGTGTGGAAATGCATTTTCGGGTAGAAATATTGGTTAGAAATTTTATTCAGTAATTTTTTACATCCTAAATCACGTCTAGTTGGTACTTTTGAGAGGTCATTTTTCAAAATTCTCAATATTTTTTTTTTTTTTTTTGAGTATAATTGAAAACTACTGAAATATAGATAACAACAAAAAGAAAAGGGTAAAATATGCCATAACCTAAATTTTATAAATTAAATTTTTTAACATAACTTCAAGAACAACGCAGCTAGAAACTTGAAACTTTCATGGATCACTAAAAATAGAAATTGTACAATACAACTTGTACACCGTCGCGCACTGGTGTACGCATAATTACATTTATAATTTAAAATATTAATTACGTGAGTGTTAAGAACTTAAAATGCATGTATAGGTAAGAAGTAAGAGCTGTATAAGAAGATTATAGTATATATAACTAATACCTATGCACTGCCATAATACTTTGGAGCAGTACTGCAGTGCAATTATTGTAAAATTATACTCGTCTACAGGCCCAGATTGGGCCGGCGAGCTACCGAGAAAATCTCGGTGGGCCGTGCGATATTCGGGCCGATTGTGTGATGTGTGGTGATAAATATATGTGCACAATAGAAAATTTGAAAGGTTCTCAGCCAGTATACTCTATAGTACACTAAAATATTTTTTTCAAAGCACCAGAAACTATTTTGGGCCGGTTAAAATCCTAAAACTCGGTGGGCTGGTACCTTCCTTATCCGGCACTGCTCGTCTATATGCATATTATTCACGCAACATAACTCATATATTATGAACGGCCAACTACCTATGTCGTGTGTAATAATTTTTTTCTTTTTATATTTTCACTGTTATTCGGACGTGTAACTATCTAATGCGTGTCAGATTTCAATATTGTTATTAATATTATTGTGTATTACATTGTCATTGTTATTGATTTTACACTCCTGTGACAATGTTCTACTTCTCAAGCAGATTATAAACGAGTTTTTCAGAATGTTTTACCTAGGCCGTGACAGAAGTGATCGCAAAGAAATCAAGAAAAATCGCATAAGAAAAACGAGAAAAATTAATAGTCGAACATAAATTATTATTTATATACTATACCTACAGGGTATACCATCGAGGATTTGCTCATTGCGATATCTCTTGAGACAATGACAATTATCAAATTCTGTTTTTTTTTTTTTTATTAAAAGTCTGACAGAGACAAGTATTTTATATTTTTGTTGGGTTTTGCGTTTTGGTAAAAAATTAACCTTTTATTTTCGAAAAATTATTGAATCTTATAGAGTTTATTTTTTTGAGAATTTGTGCGTTTCAATGTTTAATTTTTATAAAAATCATGATATTCAATAACTTTTTTTAGTTTCCATTAAATTTGTGTATAATTTGAAGATGATCAATAGATTGCCTATACAGATCGATTTTATGGTGCTCAGAATAGATGGCAATCGTCTAATAATTCATAAATTTTGTAAAAACTGTTTGTGCTATTGTCGATAATAGATAAAAATTTCAAGTTTCGAATACCTACTATTAATTTTGGAGTTTAAACTATACTTATAATTAAAATCGGTATCATAAAAATCTAGTTCATGACATATTTTACTATTTTTAGACAGTCTAGATATTTTTAAAATTTAACACATCCACCAAATCCCATCCGAGGAGTAAGGAATACTCATGGTGTGAAATATGTTCGTTTTTTTTAAATGTATATTTTTCATTACTTTTAGCAATAGTTCTTATTGGGTTAATAGATAATATTATTATACATAGTCACTTATATAGGTACGTTTAGTGCACCAAGGTCACCATTGCTTATAACTACGTACTAACGTCACTACAATATCCTATATCCGTGCTAAGTTTAGAATTTTTAATGAACTAATTTATTTTTTTTATTTTTTACCTCCGATAAATGAGTAAATTACTTATCATATATATATATATATATATATATCTGGTGTATATAGGTAAGAATATCTCATCTATATACAAACTAACAACAGATAATTTATTTTCACACAAATGAGGTGTGTATGCGTGGAAAAGGTCAAGGAATCATTTTAACAAAAACATCCCTTGACTACGCCACTGTCCGGTAACATTAATAATTCGGATTGCGTGTTATAGGTCGACAAAAAATGTTCACAGAATTGGAACTGTGTTATTACATTATTAAAATTACAATGTAGGACAGAGATTAAATATAAAGTAAAAAAAGTATGTATAAAAAATTTGACCTTTATTAAGCTAAAACACGCGAACAAGTATAAAATAAAATTGAAGGTAGTGAATCAATTTTGTTGATTGATGAAATCACGCATACTAAAAAAAAAGTGAATTTAAATAAAGTTAAATAAAGCAAAAATAAGTAAAGTATAGACAAGAAAGCCGGACATACCTCGAACCAAGGGTATTCTATTCATTCCTCGGGTCAGATACTTATTTTTTTTGTTGAATTTTAAAGAAATAACAAATCATTTTTTCAATAATATGTTTCTCAGCGAAGTACTCGTATGTTAATAATTATAAAGAACAATAATATTCGTAATTTACAAACATACACACCAAGAGTATCTACCTGAGAAGCAAAGAATGGTATGAAGTATGTCCGGCTTTCTTATCTATATATTACTTATCTTTGCTTTACTTTACTTTTTTTTATCCAATAAATAAAGAAAAGGAAAAAAGAAAATTTTACTAAAATTAAAAAAATTTTATAAAAGAAAAGTGTTAGAAAAAATTTCCAAATATTGTCTTTTCACATTTTCAAAATTTTCTACGCCAAAATATTTCTCATATAATTTCCTACCTATGTCTAAATTTTTCATTAAGTATGGATTAAAAAAAGATATTTTCGAGTTTTTTTTTATTAAAATTTGGGCAGTTTTTTCAAAATTTTGAAAAGACAAGTGAGGATTTCGAAAAAATTACCTCTTTAAAGTACCATCTAGAGGCGACTCTGGTTTCAAAAAGTTGCTGGTTGGAACGTTTGGAAAAATATTTATATACGGAAACGTGTACACATAAAAAAAGAATAATAATTAAAAAAAAAGAAGAAAAATAAAAAAAATTAATATACTAGTTTTTTCGCTACAAACAGCGTCTAAAACTATGCCACAGTCGTCAGATTATACAACATTACTGTTATTTTCGAGTATTAACGCTCTTATTGTATGTGATCTCAAAAAAAAAAAAGCGACTTAATTTTATCTCCAAGGTATATTGCATAAGCATAAGCAGTTATGTACTTATCATGCAATGAGAAATTATGAATGATAACAAATTTTAATTTATTATATATATTATATCTGTGTGTTTTGTAATCTATAATGATTTTTTTATGAACGAAATCATTGCACAAAATTTAAAATGGCCGAGAACAATATTGTAATCATATCATTTTGTGTAATAATTGATAATAAATAATTTTGGAACTTAAAAGTGATAAATTCCAAGTTATACTAAAAATTATTTCGTTAAATTCTTTAAAAATTATCTCTTTCCCCAATAAATTTGTATGCTTGTTACCCTGATGATTAGAAGGTCATTTTTATTTACATTTACAGTAAAATTTGAAAAATGGTGACACTGATATAAAGGAATTGAATACCCAATTATTTTTTAGTTAGTATTTACAATTTATTATTGAACAATTTCCATACGGCAATATTGTAGTTAGAGAAACTCGTGCGAAGATTTTACTAACTCATTTCTAAATAAAACTAAACGCTGACGAAAAGTAATTATAGTACACCATAATTATGTAAGTATATTCATTGACATTTTAACATTTTGCTGTACATAATATGAAGTGGTTGAAACAAATGCTCTTTCGCAAAATCTCTCTGGTTCACACGAATTTGCATTTATCGAGATAGGCGAATAATTCTTTGTCATAAATTACAGCAAATTAAATCGAAATAACCTAAGTACATTATTGTTGATCAACATAGAAGTACACTTGCGATGGTTAAAATATTATATCGAATAGAACAGTTGTTCACAATGGAGGTGATAACGCCCCGCAGTGGGCGGTGAAGAGGTTCTCAGGGGCGATGAATATGTTTTAGGCGATTTGGGGGGTGGTGAGTAATACTTGGGCGATAGGGTGGTGTGCGTTCAGCATAATATATATTTACATTAATAAGCTAAAATATTGAAGAAAAATAAAAAATGAAATGTAGATACTCCGCTGAAAGACGCTCCATGGCTTATCTGTAATTGTGTTTTTTCTGAATGTTTTCAATAAACATTGAAACAGCAGATTAACAGATTCAAGAATTGATTGAACATTCAACTAATGAGATATGAAAAGCCAGCTGAGCTTTATGAATACCAATTATGTACATGTATTTTCTATTAAGTTTTCAGTTATACACTTTTCAAATAATACACAATTTTTATTTGTTTATTTTTTAATGGGGGCGTTGAAAAATATTTTGTTCTTCTGGGGGGCGGTGATTTTAAAAAGGTTAAGAATCACTGGAATAGAGCATCCGATTTTTCGACTAATTCGTTGGGCTTTAGAGTGACGCGCCACAATTATTACTACACGGGTGTGTATCGTATTAATGTGCATATAGATACGTTGTCGGAACTCGAACGCGATACAATACAATATTGAATATACGGATTAAAACAATAATGCTATTGTTTGAGACGTTTAGCGTGTGTTACGTCACCAGAAAATAACGTAAATACTCTTTGATCGTTTTGTTTGTTTTACTCGAAATCGTTATCGCGCGGGTGCTTAAGCCTGTCCTGCACACGAGAATACACGACAATCGACTAAGGCGAGACGAGTTATTGTCATTAAATACGAGAACTATTTTTTTTTCATTTTTTTTTTTTCATAGGACACGTGTTACCTCGCCGTACTCGTTGTGACGTCGCGTAGTGTGCCGCCACACGTAGACCAGTTACGACAACGATAAGGATTAAAAAAGGGGTCCTCGAGCGCAGAGGAGAATTCCCTCTGCGCGGCAATGACACGCGGAGCACGGCGAGAACACTCGAAAAAAAGGACGTACTTTACACCTTTGGAGGGTTTTTTCGCCCTTCGAGTGAGACACTATTGAGGGTCGTGGGCGTATTGAATTTTAAAGAAACAATAAATTTCTTCGATCAGACGATTCCCAGCGGAGCTTCATGTTCATTAAAGACAATTTTATTTAAAACTTATAAAGTTTGTTATGATAACATAAAAAAAAATTCGATGAGAAAAAAAAGTTTCTACATTTTCAAAATTTTCTTTCGCCAAAATATATCTCATATTGTTGTCTATGTATACTTAAATTTTCATAAGGTTTGTGGATTAAAAAAAGATAGTCTCCGATTCCATGTCTTTTTTGTCAAATTTTGGGAAGATTTTCGAAATTTTAAAAAGGAAAGTATTGAGAATTTCGAAAATCACCGCTTAAAAGTACTACACCTAGAGGGGCGAATTTGGATTTGAAAATGTACATAGGTCGAAACTTTTGGACAAGTATTTGAAGTATTTCTATATGTAAACGTGTAAACAAAAAAAAAAAAAAAAAAAAAAACAAAGAAAAAAGAAAAAACATTTAAAATATCATTGTAAAAATACTAGTTTCTTCGCTTCACTCGGAATCTGATGAGTGGCACGGTAATTATTTTTATTTTTACGACCCGCGCCTGATTGGCTGCGGCCTCGGTCGGGTCGTAACCACCGTCATATACTGTACAAATTATCACATATTATTTGCAGGACGATTATGTCGTACTCGTCGAGTGCCACCCCCCGTCCACTCGTCTCGCCCGATACAACACACCCGATAACCACGTGCGAATCCGCAATAATGACCTCTTCACATTAATATTATTATTGTAAAACGTATTTGCTCCGACGTCGCGCACTCGAAACGCGCTGCACCGAGTCACGTACACCCGCGAAAACAAGATGCGACCACGGACAATCGTCGCGTTCGAGTGCGGGCAAATCGTTTCGAGTGCGCGACCGCGTCGTCATTTTATGACGAAGCCAACGCGTATAGGGCACGTACCTCCTGGCAAAGGTCGAACAGTCTGTTCCAGCGCGCGCTGTTCACGCCGTCCTTCTCCGCGGACAGCATGACCGCCAGCTTCTTGGACACGCCCTTCAACTTGTACACCCGGAAAATCGGCAACAACGCACGTTCCACGTGGAAATGTTCGCTGTAAACGTCCGTGTATATGTCGTCCACGCTTTCCCTATAATAATAACATGCATTGGAGCGACTTAGAAAACATTTTTAGGAGGCTAATAATATGTTTATTTGATTCATTTTTAACCCCACAAAAAGGCATTGACCTAATGTAGTAATTCTCAAAAATTCTAATGTGGCTATGAGTAGTTTTGAGAGGGGCTTAGCCCCCTCGATCCCCCTCTAATTGCGCCTATGATAACACTCATAATAATATGCTTATTGTGCACACGAATTACGCGATGTTACGTGGCGTCTGAGACGGGTTCCTACCCGACAACGGTGTGTAACAATGAACTTTAAATACTTCATATTTTAGTTACCAATGTATTACGTAATTATTATAAATGTATATATTTTACCAGCAAACAACTAAATAATTTGCAATTGTCATAATATATAAACTACTCGTTCGATTTTCGATTCGAATACATCAAAATTCATAGAAAAATCATCTGAATAAAATTCCGTAGTTGAAATAAGGAGGGAGAGTGCATTTGAAGAAAAAGTTTGGACATTTAGATGGTGATATGGAAAAAAAGTTATCAAAAACATATTTGTTATAATAAATTGAATATTCCCTCAAAAAAAAAAAAATTCCATTTTCACGGCCAAAGCATGTTTCAAGAATCACTCTGTATATACATACATAAATATATAAACACATATTTTTTGTCGGGAAAAAGTATTAAACTCTTAACTTAATTCCAGTATATAACTCTTTAAAATTGTTTTGTTTTGGTCGGTTTTTTGTGTATTTTTCGAATAGAAACACTCGTCTGAGATCACAAACCAAGGGTTTTTTTTTTAGCAAAAATTGATAAATTATCTTTTCAACAGAATACAAATGAAATCGACATTAGGTACTTACAAATTGTTGCGCAGAAACGGCCTGAAGTCCCTCAGGAGATGAATGTAGGTAATCATACGAGTTCTCGCTACTGATTTCAAGTGTTTCACTAGCAAATCGGCGAGATCGTCTAATCTTTCTAAAACCATAGGAGCGTCTGGCCACATATCTTCGACATCGTGCAAAAGTGTATCCGAACTTTCTTTCACTGAAAACCATGTAACAAGACTCATTTTAAACTACAACAATAAAGTGCAATATATATCCATTGATCGAATTAAAATATCGCTCACGCTTAGACAGTGTTTGTTCGATTAACGATTTATCGTCCATCAAAAAATAATCAGGCCATAGCGCTCGTTTTTTAAACGCAACTAACATTTTTTCCATTTCTCTGTTGTATGCCATTTCGTTTTCTAAAATGGACATTCTAACTTTGACCAAAATCGCATCTATGTCATCTATTCCACATAGAATTTCTATTTAAAAAAAATGTATTGATTATTATTTATTATAAAAAATAACAATGAAAAATTTTATGAAAATAACAACTAGTCATCATCAGGTTATCATTTATATAATTTATACTTAAATATCGCGTGTTCTTAATGGTAGTGTATAAACACAATGAATTAGCATAATATAATATCACAACAAATTATTTTATTAAATTCATTTACCTTTATTAACTTGTATGAGAGTCATGGGCAATTTCTCCCAGCTTATGATTTCTTGAAGTGAGCGACTCCTGGAAAATGGCAACCGAGGTTTCGACAGCTTATTATTACTAGGCACCTATACGCGCATTCATAAATGACAAATAAATGTAATATGAATAATTTACACTCGAATTAAATTTATATTTTTATCTAGTTCAATATTATTACCTGACGATTTGTTCTTGTTAATGGCTCATATGGACCTGAAAAAATTATAATATGCGTGTGAAATATACATGTACCTACATAATACACGCAGAATATTTAAAAATAATTTAATTTACATCTGAGTTGAGATTTTTGATTGAGATATTGAAAGTAAGTCTCTTCATTCCAAGCTTCTTTTACTTGTCGCATACGTTTTTTCCAGGCATTTAGTTGTTTCTCTGTATTAAATTTTATTTTAAACCAATCCAATTTAGCTATGTTTTTAATATGTAAAACCAGGTGACTCCCATCGCAAATTCTTCGGCACACTGCCAGGTCTCTTACTGGGTGTATTTTTGTCCTTCGAGGATCTTGATCGTCCCTGTTTAAATGAATATGTGGGAAATACGATTATATTTATGCAATGATTATAATTTATAATAGTCCATATTAAATCCTTTACCCATAAATCCATAGAGTACTGTCGCTGAGAACGATAAATCTTTGCCTCCAGTCGGGATCTCCGACAACTTTTACCATCAATATATCGCAAAAACTTGATATCACCGACATTTTTAACTAAAGTATAAATTAAAAAATATTTTAATTTCTCTAAATATCGCGATAAATATACTTTTTTAACTTATTTTATATTCTATGGAATAATAATTATTAATTAATATTTTATTGTTTATTATTCAATAAATAAAACGATTTGTATAATAATTAATGAATTATTCAATTCATTATCAACTTTACTGTCATATAACTGATATGAATTTTTATTTTGTTATATTCTATACCAATTTATGATTATTGTAAATCAGTTTTACTCAATTAATTTATATGTATGATTTGTGTATTAAAACGTATTAAATTCAATATTATGATAATTTATACCTTAACAATAATACAATATAGCCCTAATTTATGTCATCACATTGTATCACGGGAACGCTACCTATTATTGTTTGGAAAAATAAAATGATGATCATTTCTATTAGGTTAAATATGTTTTATTTTGGAATTAATAAAACATCACAGTTGTTAAATTAAAAGACACTAAGTGAGATTTTTTCAAAATTGACCATTTTATTTTTAATAAAACCTTAAAGGTTTAATATATATATAATCATTTTAAAAATGATATGATTTCGAAGATTTTTTTATTGATTTAATAGAAAGTTATAATCAAAATACCAAGTAGTATAATCTAATGTCCATATGAAAGCATTACCTATATATATTTTATTTTTTATTTTCTATGAAAAAAGTATAAAAAGTCTCTTGGAGTCTTATTAAATTTATGAACACCCACGATTATTCACATTATTTTAATTGAATTTTATCAAAAACTTGTTCCTTGAGTTTTAGTTTTAAAATAAATCATTCTATTACATTATATAATATATACAGATAAATTTGTTTAATATAATCATCCCAATTATAGTTCCTGTATTTTTAAATAATATTCTTTTCATATTATACAATTTAAAGCAAAGTATGTTTGTAAAAACATAAAATATATTTTTTTTAAAAACATTTTTTGTCTGCGTGTTTTAGTTTTTAAATGACTGCCACTATAAATTGCTTAATATTCTGAAAGAGTATACATATTTTTTTCTTAATTTTAATGTTTAAGTTGTTATTATTAAGTGACGAATAGTTTAAGAGATTATATTCATATTAATGTTTTAAGTATTTGAAGTTTAGAGTAACGGAGTAGTAATGGTAAATTGTTATTGCCATGGGATACCTTCTCTTCTCCACTCTACTCGGAATTTTGTAAGAAAATATTTAAAAATATTTAATCTTTTTTTTTAAGTCAACGGTATAGCAACAATTAGGAAATTAAGTATAATCTTACATTTGAAATAAATTAAGCAATATGTTTAAAACAGTTGTTACTTATTTGTGAATTCATGCGATATATTTACTAAATACACTTTTACACAATTTAAATGTCACAAATAAAAAATCTGTATGTATTTCCATACATAAAAATATGATCATCAATGATGCACTCAATTAAATTTTACTCTTTGAAATTTGAAGGGATTAAGCTGTATAATAAAAACATTGTCAATTAAGAAATAATAAAATTGTCACGTATGTTTATGACGTCGTTTCACTATTTTCGCACCCGATTAGTGACAAATAAATTTAACACAATAAAATAGTTTTTTGATTACCACTTAAGCACGTGTGATGTTAATTGGTCTATTTATTTTTAATAGTACCTACAATAATTATGTTTTTCGTTATCGAACCGTTCTAAAACGCAATAGTTACGATTGAAATATTGTGTACATATCAGATAAGCTGTTGAATGGATTCATTTGTTGTTTAAGCTCAAACGGCTAATACAAGTTAAATTTGCGAAACAAAAGTGCTTTAATTAATATTATTGACACATTTTATATAATTAATTATTAATACATATTGCTTTTACTTCATAATACTATTTTATTTCTATTGACTCGACAAACATTGAATTGAATTTCCTCTCCAACTAATCCCATGATACCTCGACATTATGTTTTTCATGATGGCACGTAGCACCTTATTCAATTGTAGATTTTAGATCATGTACACACTGAACAGATAAGGGGTGCTTTACAAGCATGTGACGATCAACGGTGAAGTATCTGGTCAAAGTCACGACAGGAATATGAGTAGGTCCCGCGATATGAATATCAATCCCCCGGCTCTCCGTCTTTCGAAACAATAATGAAGTAGGTATTAAGTAGGTATATCCTGCGTTGTTTGTTGATAACTGCATAGTACGACCAACCGTATTAGTTTTGTATTTATTAGAATAATTCTAAAGTCTATCCTGTCGGCTATCAGCATCATGAGATTCTTTAACGCACTTGTTGAAAGGTTAAAAAAAAATATATTAAAAATTAAACACTATAAAACTGACTTTAACAATTAAAAAGTTAAAAATAAACTTTTTTTAAATGTAAAAGTTTTGTACAAAATTATTCATACAGAAATGTTTACCTTATCCAATCAGTTATTTTTGGAGTCTGTAGTTCTATACCAGAGTATCGCCTTGGTGCTTTATTTGTGCTGTAAACACAATTTGCATTCGTTCGACGTTTTTTTATAATTTAATTAGGTTATAAAAATTAAAAAACATAAGTTACTGTAGGTTTATGAACTTGCCTTGGCTGGAACTGACTCCAAAAATAACTAATTAGATTTTGCAAATATTTTAGCATCAATAATTTTGTATATTGTTCTTTAATTATCTTCTTCTTCAAACATTATAAAAGTTTATTTTAGATTCTGAGCGAAGCAAAAAAAGCCTATGTTTTCACAATGATGTTCAATTTAGATTTGAATGGAGCGAAGAAGCTAGTGTTTTTACAATGATGTAATGATGTTTATTTGTAATTTTTTTTTTTTTCTTTGGAAAAAATTTTCGAATGGAAATACTTGTCCAATAGTTTCGACCAGTAACTTTTTGATGTGCAGTTTGCCTCTAGATGGACTTTTGAGAGGTTATTTTTCGAAATTCTCAATAGTTTTTTCAAAATTTGGGAAAAACTAGCCGAAATTTGATAAAGAAACTTGGAAATTAGATATATATTTTTTTTAATTCAAACTTTATGAAAATTTAAATATAGATAGACAATAATATAATATTGAGAAAACTAATTTGGCTTAAGAAAATTTTTAAAATGTCAAAAAAAATACTTTTGGAAATTTTTTTGGCATCAAATATTTTTTTTTTTACTTTCCTCAGTTAACAGTGAAATATAAAACTAGCCATGTAAAAAATAATTTTGTTTTCTTATCATGACAAACCTTATAATTTATTAATTTTTAAGTAAAACTGTTTTGAATAAAGTGTAGCTTCGCTTAGAAACGTCTTATTGAAGAAATGATTCCACTTGAGGAGAGATTAACACCCAAGGTGAAAATTACGTCCTTTTTAACTATGTTTTTTAATCAGTTTTTTTTTGTAAATCGAATATTAATGGAAATATATGAGAATACCTAATATTAAACTTTTCAAGAGCAATTAAAATCATGTTTTAGATATAATGTTGCTTAAAATGTTTTCCTTTGGGCACTTTTTCGTAAAGAAATACTTGTCCAAAAATTTCAATCAGCAAATTATTAAATTTAAATTCGGCTCTAGATAGTATTTTCAAAATTTTGAATACTTTTCCTAAAATTTAAAAAAAACTGCCCACAGTTTGACAAAAATATCTTTAGAACTTTTCTTTTAGTCCAAACTTTATGAAAATTTAAGTATATATATAGACAATTGTATGAAGACTATTTTGGTGAGAGACAATTTTTAATACGTGAAATTTTTTTTTATTAGTTTTTCATCTTACACTTTTTTAACATCAACATTTATTTTTCTTGTTCTCAGTTTTTTTTTTTTTTTTTTTTATTTCATAGGAGAAATTGTTTTAAATATACTGAAGCTCCGCTAAGAATAGTTTTATTAAAAACATTTTTACAATTTTTTTTTAAATTTAACGTATCCACCTGACCCACCCGAGAAGCGAAGAATACCCACGGTGCGAAATATAACTGGCTTTTAAACTCGAATTTCATTTCGACAACAAATATATATAATTATCATACTATGTTATAGGTAAATTCAAGTAAAACCTTTGATCAAAAATTTCCTAAAATATCAATTTGGAAGACCATAAATTGTTTCACAACTTAAATTTGTTTATACTAGTTAAGCATAACTATAGGATTCTGAGAGAGATAAAAATTTATTTTATAAGTTAGCAATGGTATTAACTAAATCAATATTAAATAAGTCACAGAATAAACAAATTAATCGTAAACCATAAAAAACTAAAGATAACTTTTATTACAGCCTGTTAATTTTAAATAAAACAGCATCATTAAAAACCAACTATGTCTTAACTTTGATTTGTGACGTTATATTGTATTATCAAAAACAAATAAAATAACTTATTTATTCCATTATATAAGTTATGAAATATTACTTTTGTGCATTTATGATACAATTACAAATTATCTTGACAAAAAATCCCATAAAGAATTTACTAGTATAGATAATGTCATCCGCATATATGAAATAAATACTTATTGATTTATGATGGTATTTAAAATTAGTCAAGATAAACATTCAATCCTTTATTATCCTATACATATACGCATATATCCATCACCTATTTGTAATCATACAAAAGCTAATTTATAGCGATTTGCAAGTTTCTGTATAAATTAACATTACATGACTCTTACTCGAGTTTTATTGTTATTTCGAAATTAAATTTGTATTTTAAATAGATTACATAAATAACTGTGGACTTCGATTGTGGCACAAGAATTTATTTATTTTTATCTAAACCACGTTAAAATGAACAAAAAAAGTATTTTTTTTTTTTTAATACCTATTGTCCTGAAAAGCGATCGATCTTAATTTTTATGTGTAGGTACGTCGATACCTACTACCGAAGTAAATTTTTCATCCGGGACTGACGGTAGATTTAGCACTTATCTACATCATTGGGTACGTTAGGTATAAAACAGACGTAAACAAAATTAAACGACCGTTATGAAAGAGTTATGTTTTAGATTTATTTATTTAAAAAAAAGACACATGTGTAAATTTTACAATAAATTAATTCATTTTTATCTAAGAATAATAATTAATAAAATCTGTACAATAATTTAGTAATACTTTTATCATTTAGGTTTTGGTAAATAATTATCTTTTACTTGACAGCCATAAGCTAAATATCTATACACATAATTGTATAATCTAACGATTCGAAGTTTCATACAACATTTTTTTTTTTCACTGTGACTTTTTCAAAAGATGCAGTGTCGAATTAGATAATTTACCCAATACGTTTATAATAATTGTTGTTTGAAAATAAGAAATATTTGATTTGACATTTTTATCACTCATTCATAGATTTTTTCTGATTCTTACTAAACGTATATAAGAAATTAATTACATTTATATAATAAAATAATTTAAATCTTTCAGTCTTTGAGATCCATACTTCGAATTTTTTATTAACTGTTGACTGTTGTGCATATTGAACCATTTCTATTGGTTGAGAGTCGTGACGACAAAATCCCATAGCATTAATATTAAAAAAGATTCTATTTTAGTTTAATTATTTAAAATTCTGAATGGAGCGAAAGAAGATAATGCTTTACAATAATGTTTATTATTATTATTATTATTATTATTTATATATTTATTTCGCTATATAAGCACTTTTTTACATAGTCAAATGTATTCAACAGTTTCGATCAGGAACTTTTTGAAACAGAATACGACTCATATTATATAGTACTTTAAAATGGCAATTTTTCGAAATTATTATTGTTTTTTCAAAAATGCATTTAAAACTAATATTTCTTTTTTTAATCCATACTTTATAAAAATTTTAATGTAGGTAGACAATAATAATGAAAAGAATATTTTGGTGAAGAAAATGTTTAATATGTGTTTTTTTTTTTTTTTAACACTTTTCTCATTAAAAATTTTTTTTCCTGTTCTCAAAATTTTACCTGTTCACAATTCTTGGGTAGAAAAATTGTTGAAGTAAAATTTTCATGAATTAACTGAATTTCCGCTCAGAATTGTTTTATTAAAAAAATAATTTACCGTTTCTTTGAAATTTAATACACACTTAGTGTATCTCGATAAACGATGAACGAAGAATACCCATGATGCAAAGTGGGTGCTGTTTTTTATACATGATAAAATATATGCCAATAAATTTAATTCTCTATCATGATATATATGTATTATATACCGACATATTTTCTATTTATTTTAATCATTTTACTGTTACCGGAATAAATATATAATTATATAGTTATGACGAAAAAACAAATACATAGCTTAATTTATTTTTTAAGGCCATCTATGGTGATACAATATACTTTAAAATAATATACCTGCAATAGAAAATAAAACATTTTTCATTTATTTTTACACCTTCATCAATTCATTAATGTCAAGTGTATTTGATGAATACTTGAAAAGAAAATTAACTTATATAATATTTATTTTTTCAAATTCTTGAGATAATGTTTATACAAGAGTTGTTTAGTTAAAAGTACATTAGCAATAAAAGATACGACACTCAGATCTAATTTCCCGATTTTTCTTTTTTTTTATTACGTACTTAGTTATTACAGTTCAGTTTTTCGCTATGTCACACACAAAATGTAGGAAAATCAAAAATTGGTATCAAAATAGACAGTAAATAAACTTATTATAGAGTAAAATACGATATATCACTTAAAATTTCTCTTGGAGAGTATTTTAACGAATTCGAACACATTTCAATTTAAATCTTGAAGTTTCAAAGACAAAATGATAACAAAATAGAGATACGAATGTAATTAATGTACAGCTTATTTATTATTACGATACAGTTACATATGTTCAGCATATAGTAAATAAACACAATACTATACAAATTGTAAAGTTTTAAGTTATAAATTGTTTAACTTTTACCATCTCGTGTGACGCGTGAATACACTTTATTTTATATTTATCACTTTTTATTAAATACATAATAAGTATACCTACGGTGGTTTTCCATACCTTTTACGTATTTATTTCATGAACTCATTTCATTTGTAATCAATTTCATTCGATGTCTTTATTTTTTTATTTTATTCTGAATCAATAGGCGATGAACTTTACAATTCAATAAAATGTAATAAAACGATTACCTAAAGATAAGTGGCATAGCATAACAAAGTTATTATTATTATTAGTTGGGTATTGTTTGTTTGAAAAATAAATTATTATTATTATTATTATTATTAAATTCTGAAATTATGAATACATTAAATTTTTTAATAGTTTTCGATTAGGTTAATTGAGTATTTTTAATTATCTAAGTATCTAGTAGGTATCTATAATCGATACACAAAATTTGAATTCAAAATATATTGAGTATATGTATAATACTTTATATTTATATAAGATAAATTGTAAAAATAAAATCAAAAATTCTTTGCACCATAGATATTCTTCGCTCCTCAGGGAGGTACTTCTATATGAATCTGAATTTCCTTGTTATGTACAGATATACCTATTATTATTAGTTTTATATTGAATAGGTATGTTAAACAAATTAAAATTTAATAACTTAATAAACCATGCCGATTTAATTATTTGTGAGAATGATTAATTTGCGGTGTTTCGAAATTTAAATCTACTATAAATAGTAAACGGCTCGACTGATTTCAACAAACGTCATTTTTGTAAAAATAGTCATTTGAACTGTAATTATAATTTTAAATGCTTTATAAAAAAATAATTCATTGAGATTTTTGAGAAAACTTGATTTCAAATTTTTGGAAAAATTCCAGACCATTTTTGGTTTTAAATTTGCTATCACATCATATCAAATTTAAAATGTTCAAAATTTCAAAAAATTAGTTTTTTTAAAACATTATGTGAACGAAATTTTCTACCAGAAACATATTTTACATTTAATACAGTCAGTTCTATTTTTCGAGAAGAAAAATGGTTTTCTCAATAATAAACACAAAAAATATAAACATTACGATAAAACCACTAGCTTCTTCGCTCCACATAGAATCTTGAAGCTGTTAAATGAAATCAAAATCGGGTTTCAATTTTATTCAATTAATGTTACGCCCACGCTTGTAGAAGTACACACAAAACAATAGTATAAAGATTAGAGATAAACATATGTGTTTAAAACGTCAAACTTTTCATTATATGTATTTGATAGATAATGCTGTGAATTGTGAAATGTGGGATTATAAAACAATCAGACAAAAACCACGCATTACACCTAAAAAATTTTCTACGACTGTTAAATAGATTAAATTATTATCGAAGGAAACAATCACCGCTACAACAAAGACGTCAACCTAAATATGTAGGATAATATTAGGTAAGGAAGTATTACGCATAAAATAAAGAATAGTAGTTCTACTATAATAGTATACGTTTATACGTTTATAATATGCATAAATATGTGTTTTTCAATTTCAATATTTGTATAAGGTGAATAATCGTCAATTACTTAAAATAGATTTAACAAAAGTTTCAATAGTATTATTTAGAAAATTCGATTAAATTATTGATTATGAAACTCAAATTAAAATGTAATTAGTTGTACAAATGTACAATAATAGATAAAAGTTCAATAACCACTTCGTGAAAATAACAATATCATTAATTTAATATTGTGTTGTAAACGTTTGATTTCAAAAAGGTTAAATTTACCAAACAAAAACCAAATTTTAGAACAAAGTGATTTCACGGAGCAAAGAAGTCAGTGTTTTTACAATGATGTATATTTTTTTTTTTTTTTTTATGTATACACGTTTTTGTACAAAAAAACTTGTCCAACTTTTTAGATTAGAACTTACATCTAGTTGGTACTTTAAAGTACTTTTAGGATGTCATTTCCAAATTATAGCATATAACATTCAACAACATATCTGATGCTTTCCGTTTAATATTAAAAGTGAATTAAATGTTTTGTAAAAATTAACAATTTAAGATTCTGCAGAAGTTGTAAACAAGGTCAGTATCGTTGGTGTTATTTAAAATTAATTTTTGGGACAAAAAATTAGAAATTTACCCCTAGTTAAAGTCGAAATCACTCTATTCTATTTGAATATTTCTAAATAAGCACACTGAGAAAAGAAGGTTCAAATTTAAACTGTATGAACCTTTGTTAAATGATAATACTATTATCAATATAATTATCATCTAGAAATTCTAGAATGTTCGGTCATAATATTATTTCAACAAAACAAGATAGATAATTTTAATACGCCATCAAATATGATGGCTCGTGCGTAGACACTCGGTAGAATTGAGTGAGTATAGGAAGGGCGCTATTTGAGGGGGGCAAGGTGTACACTTTCACCCCTTCGATGTTCAACACCTCAGTGGCATAGAACAAAACTAAAAATCCAACTTATTAATACTTACTTATATAGGAATTTATACTATATAAGTAATTATTTATGCTGCATAATATACACAATATAAGCATTTTATGTAGCAAATAGATTCTTTGGTTGTACTTAATATATGAAAAGTTTATTACACTCACAATAGTGAAATTTGGCACCCCTTAAAAAAAAAACCGAAAAAATAAAATAAAATATGTATTGAAAATCATTTTCTCATTAAATATTTTTTGGCATTATTTAGTGAGTATACCAGAATGAATGGTGCTATAAACTCGAAATATTCACTAGTAAAATACACAGTACTTTTTTATTTTTTAAATTCTGAACGAAGTGAAGAAGCTAGTATTTTTACAATGATGTTTATTTTTTTTTCTGTTAACATTTTTTCGTATAGATATACTTGTCCAAAAGTTTCGATCAACAACTTTTTGAACCCGGATTTGCCTTTAGTTGTCACCTTAAAAAGATCATTTTTTAGATTTCTCAATTCTACTAATTTTTTTTAGGAAAAACTATCCAAAATTTGACAAAAAAGACTCGAAAACCATCATTTATTGATCCAAACTTTATAAAAATTTAAACATAGATAGAGAATAATATAAGAAAAATGTTGGCGCAAGCAGGGTTAGGCAAAATACTTAAAAAAAAATATCATGATACCATGGTACATGCATTTAGTATATCTAGATACAAGATACATTGTAGCAATGATACAAGATACAAGATACATGTACCTATCAAAGATACATTGATACTTTTAGATTCTAGACGAAGTAAAGAAGCTAGTGTTTTTTCAATGATGTTTATTTATTATTATTTTTTTTTCTTTTATTTTCTGTTTACACTTTTTCGTATGAATCTACTTGTCCAAAAGTCTCGATTAGTAACTTCAGATAAACAATAATATGAGAAATAATAAAAGAAAAAATTGAAAATGTAAAAAAAAATTTTGGACAACTTTCTAACATTTTATTATCTTATTAATTTTTTCCCTTCTTTATTTATTAGATCAAAAAAGTAAAGTAAAGCAAAACAAAGTACAGACAAGAAAGCCGGACATACTTATCACCACGAATATTCTTCGCTCTTCGGGTCAGATACTCTTGGTAGGTGTGTAGGAAACGATGACTATATTATATTGTTCTTTATATTAATAATTTCATTCATTCAGAATCGTCTTATTGAAGAAATGATTAATCTTTTCTTAAAAATTCTACAAGCCCACTAAGAGTATCTGACCCGAGGACCGAAGAATTTTCGTGGTGCGAAGTACGGAATTTTGTAAGCAAAGACTACTGTTATTAATGTTTTATAAACTTGTACATTTTATCTCGTGAAAAACGTAAATTTGTTCTATTAGGAATTTATCAACAAGAGGGGTTGATGACATCCTCCCCCCCCCAAACCTACGCCTATGGTACGAGTGTACATTTGACAATATTTTATGGCCGTGCATCAATTTCATTATTTTATAATAGTATCGCGTGCTTGAATTGGGGGTGGACGTGAGGGGGACGGAGCACCCCTCGTATTTTTCAAATATTTTTAGCGTACCCCGATTAATTTTTAAAAAATCACCCACAAGTATATGAGAAATTTAAATTTTGGGGGACGCTAATTTTTTTTCACGCGTCTTATACGTCCTTCTTTTAATTTTTTTTTACCAATTCAAGCACTGTGAACTATAGTATCGCGTGAACGCCAGAAACAACGTGTTTGTTGGGAAAAATCTGAACTTTACCTTTCCGGCTCCGCCGTATATACCACCACTACCAATCGTCGTCGGTCGCAAATGCCACGTGCCCTGTGATATAGGGTACGACGCGCTGCACCAGAACCGCAACACTTGCCAATATATACGTATATGATACAATAATAATTATATTCTCTCTGGGTTTTCGTCGAACCGCGTGCAGGGGCGATCAGTCGTCGCGGTGCTGCTGACGCCTGCGCGGAGCCCGCGGTCTGCACGATTTAGTGGTCAACAATAATAATATTATTTATTACCGCAATCGTGTGCGGCTGACGATCGTTGTTGTCGTCGTTCCTCCGGTCGGCCGTGCGCGGCGGCGTCATCAGATCGGTCGAACGGTCGTCCGAAATTCCGGCGGCGGCGCCCATATACCGGATATTATTATTATTAATTTTTTATAAATGGCGAACGCGTACAATCGTGGAACGGCAATAGACACACGAGAGTGCGAGACGATTTTGGTTAGAGCGGATGAGATCCCGCGCGATCGGATCTGCCCGGGACGCGAAACGGCTACATATCTGCGGCCGGCGTGCGCGGAGCTCGACGCTTTTATGGCGCGCGACGAATATCGACCGGAGCGGCGCGGCGCGGCGGCGACACGCGGCTGACCCTCCCCTCTCTGCCACCGTCACACGTGCGACGGCTGTGGGAGCGCCGGAACGCGTAATAACAAAGCCTCTATAAAGCCACAGCGCCGTACAACTTATCGACGACGCTCTGATTGGTCCGTTTGAATTTCACAGAGCACATGCGCAAGGACTCTATAATAGCAATAGCCACTTGTTAAAAGCCACTGGATTTTCTATTTGTCAAGTCGATTGGACAAGCGCGATATCAGTGACAACACAGGTCACGGGTTCGAATAAGGTTACCGCCGTCCGTGTAATAATATTTTGCGTTTTTCCAAAATGTTCCTACATCGTACAGCAAGTCAATTATCAAGCCGAAATGTCACCACGTTACAATATAACAAGCCGAGGGATATTTTCGATTTGTGGAGCGGAGCGGGTGGTCGGCGAGTCGTTGTGCCCTTGATCAAGGTGGGTGTTTGGAATAAATCCAAGTCCCCCTGCGCATGCGCTTTGACAATTGATATTATTTATTAATATGATAAGAATCAAATTAATATTGGCGCGAAATTAAAATGGACCAATCAGAGCGTCAATAAATTGTACAGCGCTGGGACTCTAGAGGCTTTGGTAATACGCCGCCCGAACGCCGGCGCCACACGTGAGACGGCCGCGGGGCGCGCGTGCGATACCGCGTTCATAAACGACAATATTTTATGCGACGACCACGACGTACCCTGTATTCGCCGCGGAAATCGATTTTAACGACGACGACGCCGCGGCTTAATAGCAAAACGTTACGTTCTGCACGGTTTCAAAAACGTTACACGGCGAGACTTCCGTTTGACGAAATATTTTAAGAACCCGGGTTACCTATATTGTAAGGCGCCGTTGATCTTTGTTTGCGACGTTGAGAAAAATGTTGTGCTGTTGCAGGTTGCTAATGTAATTAAATATGACAAAAATATATAGTTTTTTATATTCAAATCATTTATATTTTTAATTGATATTGTTTTCGTTGTTTTTCAAAAATTATTTTAATGAATACAGAGTATAAGGTAAGCCTATCTTAAAAAAAAAATATTGGGTCTTCTATATACATTGTAAATAGTAATCGCATTGCTCCAATGCCAATGTTTGTATTTTATTACTATTATTATTGGAAAATCATTTTTTTTTACTGTTAATGTGTTGTTTAACAAAATCGTTTAATTTTAAATGTATAGTAATAATTACTATATTATTAATAACATTAATATCTGGGTTAAAAGCAATTTTTGTTGTATTTTTTATAAAAATAAATTTTAATTTACATTATTCTTCATAATGTTTGGTATATTTATTAATAAAAAATTTAGATAAAGTTTTTAAAAATGAGGTAGTGTGCTAGGGAGTTTGAGTGGGGAAGGGGGACGAGTGGAAATCTGATGAGCTTTGCGCTGTTCATCATATTTCTTAAAATATACCCTGTTAAGAACTATGCTACTTTCGACCTCAGTTATACATTATACGTATTTATCTCCATTTAAAAACCCGTTTACTTAAAATTTTACAATTTTCCCAACGATTTTTAGTGTTTCTCGTATAAAGATAATGCACGATAATTAAACAACGAAGGTAGATAGACAAAGACGGTTAATTTTACAACAGTACTGCAGTTCCAATTTTTAGATACTGTAAGTCTTCCGATATAGTTCTTTGACAAGACAACATTTTTATGACAAAACTACAATTTATACAAAATTATAAGCAAACCGAACTCACTGGTAATTTCTTTTAGATTAAGATTTATTAAAGTTCAAGTAAAATGTACGTGATTTATAATATAATGTTTTTTCAAATACATTGTATAAATACAATATGTTTTTATGTGATTCTATTGAACGAATTCCTCTATATTATGAATTTTAGATTCTGAACGATAGCGACAAATCTGTGTATTTTTTTTTCTTTTTCGCGTCATTATCGCGGTAAAATATACTATTGTCAAGAACTTATCGATAATATTATTACTGATCATCAAACCGAAATGTCACCACGTTGCACAGCGAGTCGAGGACCGTATATACATCAAGTGGAGCGTAGCGACGAGTGCCAAAACACGAAGAGAAACTGTTGATAATCGACGATTTGAACTTGAAACGTCGTGGTGAAGAGGTGACACTTGAACTAGTAGTGTAGACACATAGTGTACATAACGTGCACCATTCTATTGTAATTTACCGTCGACATAATTCGTTACATAATATTTACAACAGTGACCAAATCATTTGGTAGATGAAGTTATTGGCCGGTACATGACGACAGTGGGCTAGGAATTCGGACATTTTCGTAATTAGCTGGTGGTTAAAAACGTAAATATTTGTATTTCGTCATTGACCTTAACATATTATTTGTAAAATACACTGATATAGGATGAATTTTTACGGTCACATTTATGTACACGAAAGCTCGGGTGTACTCGTCCTGTAATAACAATGATAATACCGATGGTGATTTATCGCAGGTGGCCGTCCCCACGCATTACGCGATCCTGCAGGGACACCATCCGGTTATGCCCTGCAGACCCGCGTTAAGCAACGCGAACGTCAAGTACCCATTGGGAGGCCGGGGGCGATGAGGGTTTAGGGGGCCGTGACAATCCCTCACTAAGGCGCTACTATTGTTAACACAACACAATATGTTTTATTTTATTTGAATTTTGCTTATTTAGATTTGAATATCTAGCTTATCATATTAATGAAGTACAAAATAAAATAACGATTATAATAGCCTATATTATATTATAGCTATCTATAATATTTTGATTTGTAAAGAATTTTGAATACAATAAAATTAATTAGTTTGTGCAAAGCGATAATAATTTCCAAATTAGTGTGATTTGGAGAACTCATGTCGTTAATAATTTTACGTAATAACTACGACCCCGAAAAATATGGGTAGAACACGAGTGTATACATTTCGCTTTTTTCATAACACGATTGTGGTGCACGTTGGAGATTTAACAAAAGATTCACAATTTTACTTTGAAAACGACATGGTGGCGGTTGATTTTCATTTTTCAATGCAATGTATATAAAATTATTGTAAGCAAATATAAATAATAACATGACAAAAATGATATGATCAAACTTCAAAGTCGAATATTTAAAACTGTGTATTAAGTAGTGTACATTATAAAACTATTTGAAAACATTTCGTTAATTTGTCAAGTTCCTATATTGAGTATAATTATTATTATGATTGTGCATATTATTTATATTTTTTCCCTCGATAAAAATTTATTACTACTTTTAAATACTGTAAAATACTTTTAGATTCTAAACGAAGTTCAGAACAAGAAGCTAGTGTTTTTACAATGATGCTTATTTTTTTATGTAATAAATAATATATATATATATATATGATGATTATAGGCTATTCAATGGTATTGGTATTGTGGTTTATTATTAAATTTAATAATAATATTATACCTATCATTTTTTGAATTGGTTGTAATTATCTTTTGAGTTTCGAAATCTATGTTTTGACGATTTAAAAATATACCTTTTTGATTTTCCCCTAAAAACAATAACCGCCGGCACGTACACCTGTATGTAATGTATTTTTATAGGTACTCATATCATGTGAAATATCATAACTACACTTAGGTAACACAAGGGCCCACAGATGTTTATCCAAAGAGGTAAGAGGATATCCAATATAATTTAATATCTATAAAAATTAATTATTATATCTAAGATATAATATTACATGAAAAATATAGTGTGTGTATACAAAGTACGCATATTATTTTGCCTTGTAAAAACTGGGGTATCTATAAGTTAAGAAAACATTAGCTAGATTTTTCATGTTGAACAATGAACATCATTTTTTTTTAATTCGATAAAAATACGTAAAAATTATTCGAACATGACTAATTTCGGTGTTATACGATTACGCAGTTCTTATCGGTTATACCTTTTTACCCAATAAGATGGCACTTAGCATGACAAAATAGATAGGTATATCAGCAAAAAACCAATTTTCGTCTGAGTTGGCACACCCCCACTCTTATACCCATAACACTATACTTACGTGGTTCTCCGCATTTCACTGGTTGTTAATAATTCAGTAATTATTATTATATTATACATGACAAAATAGACCTATTTTTTCATGATATAATATAAATATAGATATGTTGTATTAGTCGTGTCACGGCCAATCAGAAGTGGAGAACTATGCGATAGATGTGGCGAGGGGTGATGTGCGTATTAAAAAGTTGCTAACATACCTATCTATTTTGTCATGGCACTTGGTATCGTGCTGATATTGTTATCATAATATATATATATATGTAATATTGATATACGGTTATGCTCGATTTTCGTCCAACATTGCCTTTTGGACTATACTTGAATAGAATACTAGATTCGTATTCCAGAAATGTACGAATATGTATTCGAACAATCGAACACATTGTAAAAATGTAAAGTAAAGAAAAGGAAAGTAAAGTAAAGTAAAGCAATGATAAGTAAAGTTTAGTATAGACAAAAAAGCCAGGCATACTTCTCACTACGTGTATTCTTTTCGGTCTTCGGATCAAATACACTTAGTGGGTGTGCAGAATTTTAAAGAAACGATAAATCATATTTTCTTCAATAAGACGATTCTGGACGAAGGAAGTTAATAATATAAATAACAGTAATAATCGTCATTTTCAACACACCCATCTAGAGAGTTTTTGACCCAAATTATATTTAATGGATCACCCTGTATAAGTCTACTTATGCTTACATTTTTACAAAAATCAGTTGAGTCAATTTTGAAACATAACTTATAAAAGTTTTAAATTTCAAAACACGGAGAAATAGATCTTGTCACTAATAATGAGATGGACTATTCTGTTATTAAATATAGTTTGACATACTCAATATAAAACTGACAATTATTATTGATCTGATAACTAAAACTCCACACAGAATCGTTCTGTTGAAGGAATGATTTATCGTTTTTTGAAAATTCAACACACCCACCATGAGTGGATTCAACCGCAGAAGATTACCATGGTGCGTTATGAGTCCGTCCGTTTTTGTGTACGAAATTAATTTGCTTAGGCATTCAGTTAATTACTCGCACTTTGCATGATTACAGTATGACTATTTATATAGGTACTTACCGATCCGGAACTAAAGAAAATTGCCCGCACGTGCGAATGCTGATGTTCCGTAGTACAATATTTTGTTATTGTTATGCTCGGCGTTTAATCGGGTGACAATTTACTGCAAATTACAATTTAAATTGGGCTTGAATGTATTTTTAATATGATTTTTTTTTTTTTAGTTAATTTCAGTTCATTTACTTACTATCGAATAATTTAGTTAAGGCTGTATTTCGAATATTAGTGCGATTGCTGCGCGATATATTTACAAAACGTTCCTACTAACGTAATAATAGTAATATGTATATACGGAATACCCGTTTATAGTAGATCGGTAGACAATATGCGACGCACATAATGTCATCGACATTTTCAAATATTTACACGGACGTGCACGTAAAACACACGTGCGAATAGGACCCGCGGTGGGGTTCACGTCTATTTTGACTCATACATTTTTTTTTGTTTTGTTATTATTTTTATTATTATTATTTTTTTTTTTGTGATAGCACGTGTGCAATACGGATGTACCCATTAGTCATCATAGAAGCTACGTGTAGTAGCATTGTTACGTACCGTTTTATTACAACTGACGGTGTGCACGAGTGTGTCTGTATGTCATACTTAGGTACTGCGCATTAGTTTTGAATAGCGAGGATTTTATTTACATTTTCCCTATATTGATCACGTGGTAAAAAAGACGCAGATACAGCAATGACTGTGACTGCAATGTACGAGTTGATATTTGCCAGTATTGTGAGGAAAGCGTTTAAAAATGTATTGTGGTGAGGTAATATCACAAAACAATAGGAATATCAAAAAACTAAAACAAAAAGAAAAATGTTTTTAAATATTAACGTCGAAAATGCAATATTTACAAACAAAAAAGTTGAAAAACAGACTTCCAAACACGGATCATATTAATATCAGAGGTCTTAGAGGCTCTATAGAAACAATGGGCGTATTAGTTTTACAATGAGATTTTTATCTATTAAGTATTTTAGTATAATAATACTCGACTAAAGGTTTTGCCCAGCACCGCTACAGAAAAAAATGTCTTCTAATTAATACTTTAAATAGTTGATTTTTCTCTATTCTCAATAGTTTTTAGAGGTTTGGTAAGTTCCCACACGAAACATAACAGGTAAACGGTTACATATATAAGTTCCCACACGAAAAAAAGTATATCCGTACGTAAGTTCCCACATGAAAAAAAAATACATCTATACGTAAGAAGTTCCTACACGAAGAAAAATACATCAGTACATAAATTCCTACACTTACAGTTCATCCTCCCTTGGTAAAAAAAAATATACACACATACGCCACTGCCTTTGATATGGAAAAAATAATTTTAATCAAACAAATTTTCTTCCCACTTAGTTCAGATTAAGGTTAAAATTTGTTTGTTCTTGTGTAATATTGTAATAAGTTTAATTCAATTTTAGTTGAATTCTGTCAACATAAATATATTTTTTTTCAAGCTGTAATTTAATATTTTGTCATGTAATTTTATTTATTTTTTTTCGTTATTTTTACTAATTTTTTGAAATTTATTGCAATTTGATGTTCTTATTTTGATGTAAGTATTTGTTTGAAACATTTTTAAAAATTTTATTATTTTGAATATATTAGGATGATGATGATAAAAATTGGAATTGAATGGAATTTAATGCTGAGTAAAAACTTTCACAAACGTTTGTAGTCAGACCTTTGTCAGAACTAGCACTAGCCCATATACTAGGAGGAAACATGCTATTATCGTCTATATAATTTGTCACTAAATAATCGCAAAATTCGTCTATTTTATTGTTTACTGGTTTTTCAGCCATAAAACTATTAATAAAATAATCTCCTATTTCTTCTGAATTAAGAAATGGCAAACCAAATAAATATACCGGCCACTTTCCTAATACATCATTAGCGATATTAAATTCTTTCGAAAAATCCAAATTTTGGATTTTGCGGTATCAGGCTTGACCCAAATGAAAACGGCATCCCCATATTTGTGCATTCGGAAAAACTATATTAATAGCTTGATGCATTGATATCTCAAAGTCTAATACAAATTTATTTGGGTTTATTTCAACTGTATTTAATTTTTTTAATAATTCAGTATATGTTTTTAGTGTTTTATCGAGTAAAAAGCAAAATATGAGAAGAATGTAAAAACTATTTTTGAATCCATGAACTGTATAGAGTTATGTAAAATTTTTATTGCAATAATTAAAAGTGCCATTCATATACGTATACTGTTTCCAATTGTTTTAGATTCTGAACAAAGTGAAGAAGCTAGTGTTTTTACAATGATGTTTATTTTTTTTTTTTCTTTTTTCTTTTTTTTTCTTTTTTTTTTCTTTTTTTTTTTCTGTTAAC